>JANIJG010001688.1:0-89996 GCA_024611175.1 Megaceryle torquata | reverse complement strand
CCCCCCCCCTGACCCCGTCCCCCCCCCCCCCCCCCCCCCCCCAGCCTCCTCTGGCACCATACCAGGATGCTCTGCACAGCCCCATTTCTGGCAATTTGAGCAGCAGCTACAAGCAAACACTCATGCACTCTTCAGCTTTACCAGGCACATGACCTGACCATTGCCAATGGTATAAACATTTAGATTCACTTTATTTTTTTCCTGCAGGCTCTGTCTCAGCTGGGCGGCTGCAGAGTAGCTCTGGGGCTAGACTGGGACTGCTCCCCTGCCTGCAGAGGGAGGGACCAGGGCAGGCAGCTAGCAGGGGCTGGCTGGGGCAGCCTGGCACCACTTACCCAACTTGATGGGATATTTTTAGGGTTTTTTCCATTCAAGCCCATGCACAGCTGCTGGCAGGACTAGAGCTTTCATCCAGATTGTAGACGCCCAAAAATATCTGTATTGTGGAATGAGCAGACTGAGGCTGATGTGCCCATGGTTGGCTGATTGAAGAGAGCATACAGGAATGCTGAAAGACAGACAGACACCCACAGGCAAAGTGCCTGGGCACATATGGCAGTAGCAGGCAAGAGGATGGGGAACACCACTGGGCACGGCTCAGCTCAGGACTCTCTCCAGCAGGATCCAAGGATGACTCCAGGCCCTGCATGCTCATCTCCCAGCCGTGGCTCTCACATCAGCCTGTGATCCATTTACTATTTTTTCCCAGCCTGAAACGTGAGCTCAGTCCAGTACACAGTTTTGGCCTGGACTAGCTCATGCTCATCCCAGCAGTGCCTGGGCACAGCTCAAGGGCTGGGTCCTGCCCAACCTTGCCCAGTTTCCCAGTAAACTGGCTGTGTCCATGCCTCTGATGAGACTGGCATTTTACTGGGACAGAGATGGTGTTTCCAGCCTTAATACAGAAAAAAAAATCCCAGGTGTAGCCTGCAGGCCAGGGCTGGGTGGAGCTGGGGCAACAGTAAGCGATGGGGCTCCTGCACAGCCTCAGCCAGCCCTTGGGCTGCTCTGGGGTGGGCTCAGGAAACAGAGAGCCTGGAAAGGGAAAACACTGCTGCACACAGTGGGCAGGAGCAGGGTGAGTGAGCACTAAGCCCAGTGCAGTTCATGAACCTCTTGGCATGAAACGGCTAAGCACCCGTAAACTGGTCCTACCTGTCATTAGACTTGGCTATACTGTTGTTATGTTCTGCTCCTCATTTTGAATTATCTCCTAATCTGTGATTCATCTGGCATCTTCAGCAGACAGGATTTATGAAATAAAAAGCTAAAATATCAGTTGAAATAAGGCATTAATATGTTATTCTTACATGTGCACACAGACACACACACAGAGCTACTGACAGAAAATGTGTTTGTTTATATATATGTTTCTAATCAGATTTATATGTAGTATAAATGATAAATATAATATAAATATTTTCATACATATAAAATTCATTGGAACCAGGAAACCAAATTAGTTTGCCTTAATAAAGCAGCATGAAATACTAAGTAGCATGCACTGTTTAAAAAAAGGTAGAGTGTGGGTTTTGGAGGGGTTTTCTTCCCTTGAGGGCTCATGGCCCCTTATTTATGTCTGAAGCCTGCTGATTTTAAAGCCAGGTGGCAGAAAATTAATGGTATGATTTATTTATTTCATTTCACTTTCATTTTGCAAAGCTCAAGCTTTGCTTAATGTGCCAGCATGTCAGCAGCTCGTGTAAACACAACCAGCTGATGCTACCAGCAAAGCAAACGGGGCTCAGTATCTGCATGCACACGCTGACACCCCCTCCCCCGAGTTAATCCAGAGGTAAAGATTAAATGGGAACTACTCAAGTGTGCTTCGTCTGATTTTTAAAAGTTCTTTTGAGTGTTAAACATGTAATAAGATGCTTAGTGCTATTTTCAAACCAAGGCATGGTCCTGAACCAAGGCATGATCCTGTCTGCTTTACAAAAGGCCACGGTCTCCAGCTTTACATGGGTAAATGCTTTTAAAAAACCATCTCCCGGGATTTTGGGGTCATTGATTCAATAGGATTTAATGATCAGGCTGCCTGAGCTGCTTCCCAGAGTGTTGCACTCCTCTTTTGAGTCAGACTTTTAGATCGCTTCACCTTATCTCATTTCTGCTTAAAGATAGGTATGGTGACCCTTGAAAGAAAAGTCAAAACATCCTTTAGTAAGGGCCAAATAATAGTGATGGTGTCCCAGTGCAATTTTTAAAAGCGGTTGCCTCCTTTCTGCCATACCACACTAGTTTGGTGGATGAGGTGTGGGATGCAGCCTCCCCATTGCTGCCTGACACCAGGTAGATGGCTTCAGGAGCCAGTCCCACATGGGGCTAGAACATGGGCCATAACTGGGATAATGGGGCGCTGTGACACCTCTGGTAAATGTGCAGCTCATGGCATGTGAGTGCAGCAAGCCCAGGGGTTGCCACAGAGGCTGAAGCAAAAAAAGTGCCCTAGGTTAAGAAAGGAGAAAATAATATTTTTGTGTACATGTGTACATATTTTTAGATATAAACTATATATATATATATGTGTGTTTAAACATATCTGTATATAACTATATAGTCAATTTATATGTGAGTTTAAATAAATAAATTTCCTCATGCAGCTATGTTGAGGGATCTCTGGAGAAAGGCATGTACACACTGGACTGACAGGCAGCACTGCCCGGAGCCCCTCTGTGGGCAGATGCCTGTGTCACAGTGTCACTGCTCTCAGCCCACCCCAGCCCTGGCTTTAACAGCTGAGGCTGGCACTGCCTGTACCCACCGCACTCTGGTTCAACGGGGATGTGACTTTATTGCCCAGTTTAACCCTTAAACATTGAAGCACTTTCAGAACAACAATCTCTAACTTTGCCATCACTGTCTCTGTTTCCGACATTTTTCCATCACCAGCTTCTCCATCTCCGGCCTCTCCATCACTACCATCAGCTTCCTGACCATGGACAGAAGCTAGTAAATCTGAGCCTTCAATTGCCCTCCCACACAGTATGGCTTTATCTGAGCCATCATCCCTCTCGCTGTGCCTCATCACACCTCTGCATTTCCAGGTTTGTGCTGCTGGTGTCAGCAAACAGATAAACCCACAGTTATTTGGCTTTGGTTTAGGTACAAATCACCCCAATATCACGTTCCTGGCTGCATGGTCCCACACAAGGTGTCTGACATGGTGAGGTGGCTCTGCCTGGAGGGGGGAAAACCCCTCTGCTTTTATCTCATTCAAGGTTCCACTTTTTTATTATTTATGTAGCTGAAACTATGCAAAAATTAGGAGGGGTGGGGGAAGGGGGAACCAAAAGCAACAAAACAGCACATAAATCCCATTGCTAAAGGCATCAATAGGGGTGGAGGGGGCCGCTGGCCCACAGTACCAGTGCTGGGACTGCTGAGGCTGGAGAAGCCCCAGTCACCACTTACAGCCAGTTGTTATTCAGGTCACAAGAAGCCCCAGTATCTCTGGTACCCAAGTGAGATTCATTTATTCCCCCTGCCCCTATAAGTTCAGGAAGTTTTCCAGAGCCCTCCAGGAGAGCAGGGCCAGTGTGGTTTGGGCTCAGCAGTATCAGCAGCCGCGGGTCTATCGGGCTGAGCAGAAGCTTTTCCAGGAACTATCTAGTGAAACACATGATCATGGCCGAAGGGTGATACGTGACAGCCATTCACCGGGCTCCGGCGAGTCAGTTGACTTTGTTATTCAAACTATTTTAGTGATGGTTTTTAATCCCAGGCTTAAGTTTTTCTTTTTTGTTTTTCTTCTTCTTTTTTTTTTTTTTTTACCTTTCTTTTTTTTTTTTTTCCTCTCTCAACAAGGGAATCTCTACGCTGGCAGGATTCAGAGAGGCACAAAGGAGGGAAAAACAAGTTTTAGCCAGAAGACAAGGGGAAAAAAGGATGCTGTTAGCATTCCCTGTATGCAAGGGGGTAAAAACATTTTGCTGTGAACTTTATTTTAGAGGGTAAGTGCCAACAGCAGCCCAGTGACTATGCAAATAAATCCTGAGCTCGGCCTTTCCCACTCGGCCATAAAGTTTTGGCGCTGGGGCTCATTAGCTGCGGGAACTGGGCTGGGGGGGGTGGCAGGGCCCCCAGTGCCCCTCACTGCTCCCCTCTCTCCCTCCCAGGCACAGCCCCTGGCTGGGGATGCCACTGCAAAGCTCTGGACCTTGATGGGAACCCACAGGGCTCCCCAGGTGTCTCAGCCAGCTAACATGGGGCAGCAAGGCCGAGTGCTGCAGAGATGGGGGCTCAATGCCTCTCAGCCCCTTACCACAAGATGGTTCAGGCAGCTGCTGGCAGCAGAGCCCTTGGCTGTGCCTCTGCTACAGAGGACACCTGGGGGCAAAGTAGTGCCTGAGAAGGGTAGAAATCTCATGCAAGCCATACCCTTCCCAGGTCTGGAACCAGTCACGAAGCTCCGCAGGCAGCCTGAAGTACTGGGCTGTCTCGTGCCTCGCTGCTGTGAGTGGAAAGGGAGATGATGCCGGGCTGTGGTTGGGCTCATCCAGGCACGGACCAGGAGCCCAGCACTAGTATTTATGGTGATGCTTCCCTGTGACAGCAGAGGGGCTGGCCTGTGTTCCAGCCCACACAAGTCAAAGCTTATCCTCACAGCCCCGGTGGGATGGTTTCCTATGAAAAAGATCTTAATTTGTGATGCAAATGACTGGGCATGTGGGCACAGCTGCTGGGAGGTGGCCTGGATCAGGTGAGCTGCCAGTATGGCCACGGCAATGTGCCCAGGACAAGGTCTGGTTCCCCATGGTCGCTCTCACCCCCTGGAACCTGTGCCAAGCAGATGGTGCTGCTGGGGTTGCCCTGCCAAAACCATCCAGCCCTTGCTGCTCCTCCCTGTGTTCCTGGGGCTGCACCAAAGCTCTTACAATGACAGGGATACTGTCCAGCTCATGCCCACCCTGGGGCTTCTGTCGGCCCCGAGCAAAGCTGAGCTGCCTGGGGTGAGCTTTCGCTTTGTGCTGGGACAACGTAAGACATATAGTGCAGGTGAAAGAGGATGCTCCATCAAGCAATGTATGCAACAAAAATAGTAATAATTAAGAAAATACATTTTAAAGCAATTGCAAAGCATTTTAAGCACCTGTCCTGTGCTACCCTGACCAGTCAGGAGCCACAAAGCTACTTCTTCATCCCCAGCCCCCTGCTGATGCACCGGATTCAACTCTTGTCTTTCTCACACAACAACCCATGAGGCTCTTCCCCTTTTCCCAGCCTAGCATAGCACCAGGCAAAGGAAGCATTCAAGCTCCCTTTCAGAGTCTGCACGTTTCCCTCGGCACTTGCCCCCACAACCCCCCTTCCCCCGGGAAGCTGGGGGGTGGATCTCCTTATCCTGCCTGGCCGCAATTTCACAGTTGGGTATTTGCAAACAGGAAGGCAGCAGGTTGGGCTGGTGTTTTGATGTGGTTGTTTCTCAAAATGAGCCCAGAGCAAAACTGAGCAGGATCCAGGAATGGCAGCAGCAGCAGGCTGGGCGTCGGAGGAAGGAGTGTGCTGCTGTTCAGTGCCGCCTGCACCCTCACTTCCTGGCACTTTTGGCCACCTTTCAGGAAATTAATGTCAGCTAAATGGAAAAATCATCACTCTTTTCACTTCAAACTGCACAAGACACACATTCTTTTTTCAAGAACAAATTAATTTTCAGAAGCTTTGGTCTTCCTAGTGACCAGAGCAGACACGGGTCCTCAGTGAAGACAAAGCCCAATGTTCAGCAGTGCCAGAGCCAGGAAGAAGCACTGCCTGAGGACAGGTGCCCCAATACCCTGGGACCAGGGCTGAGTGCTCCCCAACACCTCCCAGCACCCCCATCCACCTCTGAAGTCATCCCCTCCCTCCTCCTCCTTTGAAAGGCTCATGACAGGGAGAAAGAACTGCTGAATAATCTCCAGCCCTGACAGTACTTCAAAGGCAGGTTTCCCAGGCCAGGCTGTGCTCCCTGCCAGCACTGTTGTGCTGGATACAGCACTCAGCTCTTACTCCTTTGGCAGCCCCACAGCCGTATCCAGAAAGTAATTACTTAAAAAGGAAATAAATGTCACCCACATGGTTGTAAGCAAAAGCCCAGGCAGGATGAACAGAGCCCCACCAGGATCTGCAATATGCGCAAGGAAGGAATGAGCCATTTCCATTCATCAAGATGGGCTGTTGTTCACTCTGAGGCCTAGTGATGACATTAAACATGCCCACCAGGGCTGTTGATCAGAGACAGTGTTGAACTGCCACTGCTTTCATCCTATGACACCCTCTTCCCCCAGAATGGCTTTAGGAATCATCACCTTCAATAGTAATATACACTGGTGCCAAAGATGCAGGGACTTCCTGCATCACTTCTGCTGTAACCTTTACAGAGAGGGAGGTACCTGGCATGATCAAATAGAAAGATTTTATTTACTTTTGAAAACTGATACTTGAAGTTTGTAATTGTAAAATTGTAATTGTAAAAAATCTGAAAACCAAATTTCTAGAGCAAGTTGGTCAGGGAAAGTCAAACACCGTCATCTCACTAATGCAATGGAGGCCAAGGGTGTGAGCACCCTGCCCAAGCCTCACTGCTGCCTGCCCAGGCCTTGCTGGGGCAGAGGCCCTTGGCCAGCCAGCCAACAGGAGACAGGGCAGACCACCCACTGTTGGATGGATTCAATTTTGGAAAAAACCTTACTCTAAGCAAATAGCAAAAGCGATATCCTGAGCATTCTGGGACGAGATCTGATCTCAGCCGTCCCTGTTTCCACTGCAGCCATGTCAGCTTGGCAGCACTTTATACCCTCCGCTCTGCACAGGCCAAGCATGAGCAAGCATCCAGTGCTGGGCGTGAGCACTGGGGACCACACAGCTCCAGTACGATGCTCTGGGAGCTCAAAAACCCTGTGTCGACTTGGGACATGCAAAGCAAGTAACAGCGCACAGGGCATGCTGTGAGGGGTGGTGGCACCCATGCCATGCCTACTCCAGGCAGGGTCTCTCGCCAGGCTCTGCTGTGCCACAGGACACATGCTCCCAACCCACCCTGGCACACTCATGGGCAAAGGCCCAGCATGGCCAGACCAAGACAATTTGAAAGTACACCCTAATGGACTTCAGCCAAGCAAACATGGTACCATAAAGTATGGAATAATTTTAAAAGTTAAAATAGTTTATTGCTGTTCTTTGTAGAAATGCACTTAACTTACATCATCTGCTCTCTCCCTTTATTTGGCTGTTGGATTATAGGCATAAAAAGGCTATGTTTACCTATTTGTTCAGTGACGTAACACCTTTTTCTCTTCTGCTCCACTCATGATATTCTCCTAAACTTTGCTGGCCAACAGCCCCAAATCTCCTTTACATAAATACTGTAAATGTCTCCATAGGTTGCAGCATTATAACAAAAGATCTACCAAAGTAGACAAAATGTTCGGTATTCTTGGTTGGTTTTTTTTTTTTTTGCATTTAAAAATATACCTAAATTTGAGATAATCTTAACAGAGTAACAATTACAATAAGAAAATAGTACAGTGCGTTGACTAAAGGAATATTCTGCTCTCCTTCAAGCCAATATTCCCTTTTGCCTGTTGAAGTGATTCAGCAATTACTTAAGAACTTTAACCTACATACAATAATTTAGTAAAATGAGAATTAAACAAGGCAGATACTTACTACTATTCTTCTGTCTGCAATTCACAGCTCATGCGAATAAAATCGCAATAAATATTAAAAAATAGTTTTTCTTTTGCTTTTCTTTTTTTTTTTTTTTCTCCTGTAAGGCATCTCTGAGTATTACAAAGTTTTTGTACAACCAAAAAATAAGATTGCTCTTCTCCGTGTTCTCCAAGTACCTCTGTACCTCAACAGTAAATAAAAGGATTGCAGGTTTGATGAGGAAGGGAGGGCTGACAGGGCAGATGGGGTAGGGGCAGAAAGAAGACCACAGGTGATGGAAGCGGACCGCGATGTGTGCAAGAATTTGTAGTTTTCCTGTGAAACATTTCAGTCACTTCTAGAACATCTTCAAGACAGTATCTGTCCAGATAAAAAAAAAAACCAAACCCCAACAACTTACCAGAAGTCCATTTTCATAAGCACAGTCAAGACTGCAAGGGTTTGGGTTTGCCCTTAACACTATAAATAGCTCAGGGATGGATATGCACCTACATCAAGGGGATGAAAGGGAAGGGTGATGTGTTTTTCTTTTTTTGGGGGGGCTTGCTTTTTTATCATTGTTGCTTTTGCCATCCTAGTTGTATCTTTCCATTGTAAAAGATTGTCCTCGGTGGCGAAGGCGCGGGCAGGGCCCTCACTGCATGCGGTCTGGCTGCAGCTGCTGGGGCTGGTACTGCACGAAGGCGGTGGCGGGCGCTGCAGGGTTGCTGGCGGTGATGGGAGGCTGGACCGTGCCCGTGTAGCCATATCCCACGAAGCCAGCAGCAGGGGAGGCAGCATAAGGGTACTGATCATAGGCAGCTGTGGTGTACTGGGAATAGGCTTGGCTGGCGGCGGTGTAGTCGATGTAGGGAGATGTGATGGACTGCACAGGGGTAGGGATCACCACGCTGGGCTGGATGATAGCTTGGGGGTAAACATAGTGAGGCGTGAGTCTGTGGAGACAAAGGGAGAGTCAGTGAGGGGCTGGGCTCCCTCCAGCCTGAATATCCCCCTCCTTACCCCAAATTCATGTGCATCAGCCACAGAAAGGGTGCTGCCCAGCAGTGCTGCCCTCAAGTGAAGGGGGCTGCTCAGGGGCAAGGGAATGAAAAGCAAAATACTCCTAGACCCCAAGGGTGGAAGTATTGCAAGGTGAAGCATGGACTGCAAGAACAGACACACACCATGGTCTCCATGTTGTCTATCTCCCACTGTCCAGGCTGCTGGTCCCCAGAATAATCTTCCTGGAGGGCCAAGAGACAGTCCCTGCCTAACTGGCTCACCATATCTCCCTGGCCCCCACATGCCCTGCCCGTCCCTGTCAGGGCTGGCAGACCTCCAGGTCCAAACACCTTGCCACAACCCAAACCCTGGTGGAGGCTCCTGAGGACCCACAGTCCCTGTGGGGCACCTTTCAGTACCAGGGACCCCAGGTCACTCCTGGGCTCATCCCATGAGGGCAGAGTCCACCGAGGATGCCCACAACCCTTAGGCACTGCCACAGGCCTTCCAGCTTGCCAGCTGTTATCAGTTACCACACATTTAAGCCAGTGTTTCCATAACACTGGATGTTTAGGGCAATGCTACACAGTGTTTGTTGTAAAACATGCCATACTAATTCTGGGTTTCTTCCCTTCTGTAAGACCTCCATGGTGACTGGGCTGGCAGCTCCCAGCACAGCAGCAACACTCAGGTGTCCATGAGCTTTTATATCCAGGCTCTGTGTCCAGCCACAGCCAGCAACTGCCCTGTCAATGCAGGTCCTACAGTGCTGCTTTTCACCAGCAGGTTTGCCCTTTGCCCTGAGGTAGCTGTGCTGCTGAGAGGAATTTAACAACACCGCAGTAACTCAGAAGTCCATAGACTGAAAGATCCTGGAGATGATTAATGCAGGATTGCCCACTAATTTGACAGTAAATGCTAATGAGAAAAAAAACAAACAAAAGATGCAAGATGCAGCAACAAAATGAAAGGGCTGCATTTTCCAAGGGTCTGACCACAAGCCAGGCCTCCAACAAGAGCAAAAACTGTGCAGACCTGAAGGTTTAGGTCCATCCCACAAACTGCCACAGACTGGACAAAAATGGGCAATTGCACATCAACTGCAGAGTGCAAACAGTATCTGCCTGGAAAGCCTCAGCAGCAGAGAGCTCCACTGTGTGCAGGCTTGACAGATTTGGGGCTTAAGAAATAGGGGGGTGCCAACTGTCACCATCAAACAGCATGTGACCACTGAAAAGCTGAGAGCCATGTGCACCAAAAAGTGCATGCTGTGGAAAAGGTCCTTTTGGCTGGCTGCTTGCTGAATCATGTAAGGCAACAGCATGAACCAAAAGCCATTCTCTGGAGAGCACGTACCCCCAGTCCCAACTTGTCGGAGGGGGGGAAGAAGATACAACTCTCCAGAGAGCTTATGTAGATTCATATATTTTGGGGATTTTTGTGGGCATGTGTGTGACAGCACATTTTCAAATACAACCACTTTTAAAAGCCTCCCACAGGCTTTTCACAAGACACAGGCCTGTATGTGCCTCAACTGCTCTTTAAAGCTGAGCTCAGCTACCTAGGGAGAGGACATCTTGCCCACTCATCTGTCTGATCCCTGGGGCTGGAAACCCCAGCAGACTCACCATGCTGCCCAGTAGTGGGGCCTGGTACTCTGGTGCTTCATGGGGACTCACTGGACATCTCTCCTGGACAGGTCACTGGCTGCTCTCGTTCCATCCAAGTGTCCATCCTAGGTCTCAGCCACCACCTACAATATACTGGAGTCCACCTGGGGCTGGTCCCTCCTATCCTTTAATTACAGGGCAGTTTCCATTTGCTTTATCACCAGCACTGGATGTTTTAATCTGTTCTTCGGAGAGGAGAAAGGCTTCTCAAAAACAAATGCTCACCTGAAGAGAGCTGTCTCTCATTTTCCCCATCACATACGCACTTTGTTTTTCCTTGAGGCAATTTGCATGAGAGAATGATGGTTCTCCCCACACACGGCAACACTGCCTCAGAAATCAGGGTCCTTGATGAAAAGCAGCACCAGGGAGGATGGATGGTGGAGAGCAGCACCTCAACCTTTGGCTGATTAAGTGCAAGACCATCATAAACCAAGGCCATCCCTGGTGTACTGCAAGAGAGAGGGACCTCACAGCCCTTCTGTCCATAACTGCACCATACCCGCACCCTGTGACTAACAAGAATGCAGTGAGGTGGTAGAAATTCACTGAATCACTTTCACTTTAGCTCTGATCTACACTGCAGTCAGTATGGCTGAAATCAGAGCCAGAGCTTATGCTCCACTTGAGTCCACGGGCACTTAATGTCACACACTTGTATCGGGCAGTGGCAGCCAACTCTTCTGAAGAGCTAAGCATAGTCCCACCCAGGAGGTTCCTCAGCTTTGGTTACCAAGGGATTGGGTTGTTTCACTTGGTTTAAAATAGCACAGAGGTGCAGTAGTGCTCTCCTGGCCTGCCAGGGTCTGGGGAAAGGCTCTGCAGAGGCACCCCTAGGCCCTGGTCCACACAGGAACAGGGGAGAGATGAGCAGACCCAGCACCCACATCTTGCTCTACCCCTTGTAACTCATAGGCTCAGACAACAGCCTGAATCCCAGACTGGCAGCACATGCTCTGGCTGCCTGTCCCTTCTCCCTTCGTGTGCTGTCTCACTATCAGGCTCCCTGCTACACCAGAACTTGGCAAGTTAAAACCCCCACAACTGCAACAAAAAAACCAAACACAAAAATCCTCATGCTCCAGCCTCACCCAAGACCCATCCCCCCCAGCAGGAGCAGAGGTGGGACCTGTACTCTTCTTGCACCTGCACCTGCTTCCTGTACTCAGCCTGCGCCTGCAGAACAGCCCGGAGAATGGTCCGAGGGCCTCTGAGCAATCCAGCCTGAGCATCGTCCTCTACAAGCAGCTTTGCAGGCCACCCCCGACATCCCCTGTTGCCACCCAACAGCTCTTCAGAGCCAGCACACCCCATGCAGGAGCCACGGCCAGCGAGCGCACGCTCCCAACTTGTCCCCAAGAAGCCCCGCACGTTGGCTTTGCCTTCACAGCAATATTCACAGCTCCTCCATCGCAGCTCCCACGGTGTGCTCCAGAGACAGCAAATCTATGACATCCTGCACTACTCTTTTTCCCCATCAAGGAAAAAATTTCCAGCTCTTCAATATTACTTTGAATAAAGAGCAAGCACCATTAGCTCAGGAGACAGTAAGTACTCCTGTACTCTTTCCAGAGCTCATCCCAGCCCAGTGTCTACACAAATTCACATCACACACCACAGTTTACTGCACTGGAAAAATCACATTCAGCAACTCCAGAATGTACTTCTATGTAAAAAGGAAGGTTCTTTTGGTCTGTGGGGCTTTAATAATTTAGCTAGAAACGTCAGTCAAGATATTATGCAGTTGGGACTTCTGAATTTGGTGGACACATAGCAACTCATCGATCAAAACAAAACAACAAACAAAACCCAAGGTAAGGTCACTTTGATGACTTGCAGCCACAAACAAATCAACACAGTGCAGCAGAATGAAGTTCTCTACTGGCTACGTTTAGCATCCACACAAAGTCTTAAAATATTTCCCCTCCCTTCCATTATTTCTGAAGATCTTTTGGGACAAAGAAAAAAGAAACTTTTTTGCAGTTCTTTTTCCAGAAATCAGCAAACTTTAATCTGCATTTCTACAGAATGAGTCACATCTGTGTTTTAAGATGCCATTCCCTTCCTCCCTCCCTGCAGTTTTCCTCCATCCCCCACGATGGGCCCTGTCAGCCAGAAGAGAATTTCATCTAGAACACACGCAATGTGATTATAAAACATCAACCAAGCGATCAGCCATTGCCACCACACATCAAAGTCATCCCGTGAACAGCAGATGTACGAGATGCTTATGGCATTACAATTAATTGCAGGCAAAGGCTACAAAATGCAATGAGCATGGTCAAACCTAAGTCTAGAGCCAGCGGTGGCCGCAGGAGGGACTCGGGAGGGCCGTCGTGGTGCAGGAGGGCAGCTGGGACCCCACGCTAGCCCACGCTCCTAACTACGTGGCACTCCGCCACGCTGCCCCGGCAGCCAAAATTGAAAGACACAGAACAAAAGAGATGGTTACGGAGCCATTGCCAGAGGAGACTCAGGCTCAGCTTCTGCTTTTGCTGAGCAAAATATGGAGGATGCAACAAAAGCAGCCCATTTTTGTCACAGTCTTGGGTAGAGATGTTCAAAAGCATCAGGTAAGGCTTGTAGCTGCTAGTGCTCTCGGCTCCTGGGAGCTGCTGCCTGCTCAAAGAGTGGATTTTTTAAATCCCACCATCACCAGGTTCTGCTCACCGCAGTGGTGGGGCTGCCCAGAGCAAGCCAGGAAGAAGGGACATGTCAGATGACCATGTGTTCCACACCTCTTCCCAAACAGAAGAGATGAGGAACAAGCTAATGACACCCTCTCCCTGCCCAGCACCTCCACCTGGCAGAGCTCATCTGAGGCACTTCATCCATTTCATTATTTTATATCAGTTTTACATCTAAAATGTGTTTTACCTGCACTTTCTCAACTTTCTTCCATCCTGCGGGATTTCCTACACATAAGCCATGAGCAGCTCCTGCAAGCTGCACTGGTCTAGGAGAGCAGTGAGCAGGAGATCCTGATCCCCTTGATCTCTGCCAGCGATGCTGAGAGCTTGCTTCACTGCTTCTGGAGAGATGGGAGACAACTGGAACCCTCTGTCAAGAGGGACACAGCATCACACAAGCACTTGGGAAACAAGGAGGGGCACAGGGCTCTTGGCAGCCTCACAGAGATTGGCACACAAATCCCACCACCACGACCAGCCTTTTATTCCTTGAAGAATAAAAGAAACAGAGCCCTTTGTGTCTGCCAGTGAAGGCACAAATTCTGGCATTTGACCCCAGGAATTTGGCCTGCATTTCCACTAGAGCTGGCCCATTAACTGCTACAGGGACACCCACACTGCCACAACACGTGATGGGAGGTGGTGCCAAGCTTCAGTTGGTAGGTGGTACTGCAGAATGAGCTGTGCATAGCCACAGCTGTCCATGCCAGCAACATGAAAACTAACTCTGGTGAAGTAACACCTCCAACCATAGCCTGAATGACAGATTTGAAGATGTAATTTGAAGTGGCTTCATGAGTTTAAGAGCACCAGACAGAATCTGCTCTGAGAAGCACACCCCAGCAATGCCAAGGAACGCAGCAGCAGTCCAGGAGCTCTACACTTGCATTAGCAGTGCTCCAACTCCTCCTGAGT
Source organism: Megaceryle torquata (assembly GCA_024611175.1). Lineage (NCBI taxonomy): Eukaryota > Metazoa > Chordata > Aves > Coraciiformes > Cerylidae > Megaceryle > Megaceryle torquata. The sequence goes on along the minus strand of JANIJG010001688.1, from coordinate 76,084 downwards.
TGGTGATTCACAGACACATCCTGATGTAAATCACATCCCAAAAACATCACTCCTGAAGGACACTCCCAAGCCAGCAAGCACTTATGTTGTGGAGCCACTTTGAGTAAACCTGTGTGGAGCGGGGGCAGGCTTGTCAATACATATCCTATGGTCCCCAACCACAATGACAGGCTGTAGGAACAGGTCCTGTTCTCAAATCCAGGCATGACGGGGCTACAGGCTGGAGCATGTGGAGCACAACCCCTGACAACAAGGACTCTTACTCCAGGAGAAGATCACAGAGTTTATCAACCAACACTCTGGTGCAGATCAGGACATTATCCCAACCACTTCACCATCATTCACTGGCACAGGCTGGGCTTCAACCACTCACATGACAAAGCTCCAAATCCCAAAGTGTCCCTACTAAAGCTGATTTAAACATGCACTGAAAGGTCAACAGCTTCTGCCTCATCAGCCAGCTATCTCAGCCAGCTTGAAGTAAGACAAGGATGAACTCCGCAGCTCCACAGTATTTATCCTCACCTACTACAGTATGACACAAATAGAAAACAGCCAATCAGCTAATGTAACTTCTGCTCATCTTGTAAATAATCTTCCTGTCTTGTTCTCATCTTCTGGCCCTCTGAGGAGATTTACATAGAAGCCTGTGCAAACCAGTACACAACTGGGTTTCCTGCTTCCTTACTGGGACCAGACATCACCACACTGGTGGCAATCACCATAGAAAAACCTGCTGCAACAGACTGTCCCAGGCTGGAATCAGTACAAGAGAAAAAGTGAGTATATTGCAGGATTTAGTAATAGCATGTTAGGCCAGACCAAAAATAGTTTTGGACAAGCAGGCTGAAAAACACTCAGGTAGCAAGAGATAACATCTGCCTGAAACAAAAGCCATCTGGCACCAAGGAAAAAGCCACATGGAAGTTTATCCACAACTAGTGAGCTATCCATAGAAGGAAAAACCCCTCCCCCTTTGGAGTTATCAGTACAGCGAAACCAGAAATGAACTGACAGAAGAAACAGAAAATGCTTCACACCAGTGCACTACAGGAGCCCAAGCCCTTCAGCATCAGTGTGAGAAACCCCAGAGGATGGTAGACTCACCCTGTCCACAGAGGAGGAAAACCAGAGGTTCTGAGAGATGAACCCAAGAAGCCCCATGAATTCCACCTTTAACTAAGCCTTCCAATTTTCTTCTGCAATTTGGATAAAACCAAAGGCTGCACACAGACCTCTGAAGTCCTCTCAAGTACCTGACAAGTTTTGGCATAGTAGATATTAAACTGATTACTTTCAACTGGTTCAATTTTTTAACAGGTTTTCTTTCTTTCTTTACCCACGATCCCTTCCACTGACTTTTAATTAAAACCATCCATGCATTTATCAAAAAGCCTTTCTTGGACAGATGAAGTATTTCAAAGTAGAATGCTTTAGCTATGAAAGAAGCAATGAAAGATCTATTTTTGATAAAAGAAAGCCTACACTGATAAAACCAAGTAACTTCTCAGACAAGAAAAAAAATTCTATTTCAAGAGTTTCAGTGATCTCTGCTGCCAGTCATGCCTTTGCTGTTCTAGAGCATCTAAAGCATCTCTCTCCACACCTTCCCAAAAGCCAGAATAATTTGGGGGGGGGTGCTGCAAATCTGCCCCGGCACAGCTTTCCCAGCCTCTACTGCTTTAGCCAGAGCAGAGCCAGCAGCAGCTCAGCTATGACACAGGAGAGCTCAAATGCTCAAAGCTGGCAACAGGGAAACTGCAGGGGACAACACAATCCTGTTTACAGGATTTAGAGACTGAGAAATAGACTCAGTTTTAACTCTGAGGTCCACAACTTTTCATCTTTTGTGATCGTAGATTATATTTAGCTCTGGCATGTAGCTTGCTCCCATCTGTGGGGAACAAGTTCTTCATGCAAGTCATATTTAGAAGTGACCCAGTGTCCTTGCTACCAAATTATCAGCACAACAACTGTCTAGTTCCCTTGCTGGTGTTCTCAGCTCAGAGGCAGGCTGGTCAGAGCTGCATTTATCATTTGAACTACCAGGCATGTGTTTAATACTACACAGTTAGGGACCTGTATGCCAACAGCTGTGCAAAGGAAAGATGAGATCAAGTACAAGCTGGACTGCTCTGAAAATTCAGACACATGCACGAATCTGCCACACTGAGACTACGTGGCACCAGACAGATCAGAACAGGAGAATTTTGCATCTGCCCCTCCCCAGCTCCTGCAACAAGGGGAAAGGACTTTGGTCTCTGCTGTGAAGGAGGCTGCTCTCATGCTGGTGAGGATGAACAGCAAATCCTCCAAAGGCAGTGGAAGCACACAGAGAAGACTGCACAATTCGAGTCACATGCTGTGAAGACAAAGCTGGAGCCAGCTCAGCTTGGCTCCCCATCACAAGCAGGCCCATGCCCTGACTGCACTGGAATGGCCCATGAAACCTTTCACCCAGAGCCTGTCCCCTGCAAAAAGTCTACTACTGCCTTGAGCATGGCACACTACGTAGCCAAGTGTAAGGTCAATATATCAGACCACATTCTCCTTTCGTATTGTTTTACAGGCCTATACTAGATGTAGGACATGAGCAAAGCACCCAAAACCAAAACGAATGCCTACCAAGCCCCTGGATCCGATAGCAGCATTTGCATTTGTTTGTGTGTTTTGAAGTAGATGTTCAAGAAAACTCACTAAGCCCTCTGATCTGCTTATAAATACAGGTCTACTCAAAATAATAATTTAAAAAAAAAAAAAACAACTCTTTCTGACTGACAAGCACTTGGTCTGAATAGCAGTAACCATGCCCAGGAACTAGCAGCTGAAGCCATTTGAAAAAATAGATTTGAATGTTCCTTAGGAAATCCCCCCAAAAAAGCTTTCATGTTATTGGCACACGATGAACAACAGGTGCCGGGTGCACCAGCCCCAGGGAGCCGCTGGAGAGTGGCCGAGCAGGCTGGGGTCCTGCCACCCGGCAGGTTTTTGGTGGGAGCCAGAGCACTGGGGATGCCAACTGACTGAGCAGAGCAAGGCCAGCATGTGCTGTTTCATAAGTGTAACCACAGAAAAGATGAAAGTTTATTTATTTTTAACTCAGTAGAAAAGTTTTAAGGATGAACAGCTGTGAGAGAGGGTGGGCTGACACAAAAAGGGACTTTCTTCACTTCCTAACTGCAGCAGCATCAATGCAAGACATTTAAGTCCAACACTGTCAGACCAAATGCAAGCCAGTGTCAGGGGTGATCAAAATAAGCAGCTACACAAGGATGGGCAATGACATCCAATGTGCAGATATGGAAAGAGCTAAATCCTGCTGCAAGAGACATTGCAGGATTTCCAAGAGCTCAGTCACTTAGTCACTGGTAGATCTCCCACACAGATAGCTCCTTCGCCGAGGCACAGCCACAGGAATGCATTTGCCATACACTGCTAGCATCCAGAGTGGCAAGCACGGCTCTGAAAAGAAGCAGGGAATCCCTGTTCCCTCTACAGGCTCAAGCCTGTCTTGAGCACTGGAGTCACAGAGGAGAGGACCAAGAGAGGGGCACCAAGCAGCTCTGCCATGTCACCATGTACTCCTGGTCAAGTGGTCTACATAGGTGCTCCTAGCAGCTTCCAAGAAATTTCACACATTTCTCAGTATTTCATAAAAGGCACACAGCTGCAAGAAGCGACAGCTCCAAAGGTCTCCCTCTTCCTCTGATCATACAAGTACAGCTCTGAGCTGGCCAGAGGCTGGAGGGACACACTGTGGCATTGCCAGCTGCCTCCAAGCAAAGCAAACTCTGTAAGCTTCAGGCTAAGTCCTCAGGCCTAATGCTGCTTCCATAAACTCAGAAGCAAAATCTCTGAGTCACTCTGATACAGATGCATCCTTTGCCCTGCAATACTCTTAAGACCTCCAGTTAGACAATCGAGAGACTACTCTTCACAACAGGATTTACTACCGACTCCTTGCTGTCTGCTGTGTGAGTGCCTCCCCTGCCAGGACAGCAGAAGGAAGGAGAGAGGCTCTTCATGGTTTCTCTTTCTGTTCCGCATACCCCAGGCAATATTTACAGCTGCATTTATGCGCCTGAGGCTGAGGGGGAAGCCTTCAGTTTATAAATAATCCTCACTGATGTTTGGGTAATTTTCATAATTTCCATTCATTTCAGGTTTCACCCAAACCTGCATTTTGTGGCTTAATAGCTGGAACACGACTGGCTGGTGTTGTCTTAGTTAACTGCCTAGCAGTTAATAGGTTGTTCATTCATTTCTTCCCTGCCAAGTCCAGCCTGCACACCTAGTACCCCACATCCCGTAACAATTGTCTTTTGGAAACCACGTGGCAACCCCTGGGCATAAACACTTTGCAGAGACAGAAACTGAAGGAGGGAGAACCAGGCAACATCTTACACCTTGGGCAAAGCAGACAAACCACTGAACTTCACTTGAGGGAAGGTAAGGATCCAGTCCACATGGTGCAGAGCAAATGGACAGCAGCAATTTGATGAGGAGTTTATCAGGGTCTGTCTTTGGAAGCTTCATCTACCCTCAAATCTCTCAGAGGGACAAAGAAATTGTGGGTTCAAGGGAATGCAAGAGTGGAGCCTGGCAGGCTCTTAATTTTGTTGGGCTACTGATAAGACAAATAGGGAACTGACAGCCAAGCTCTTTTGCTTGACAGAGCACCTGATGCTTTTGCTCAGAAGCCACAGAGCAGCCACAGTCTTGGTGCTCAGGTAAACAGCTCTGCATTTTGCCAAACCCACATTTCCAGTGATTCTGCTGCAGCAATGACCGAATGCAACAAAATTGTTTACCAATGCTTGCAAATAATGATATATATAATCCCCTCCCTCCAACTCTCCAGTCTCCTGGTTGCTGTCTCTTGGCAACTGATAAATAATTTATAGTGCTCTCCACTGTATGTGCTAACTGCAGCTTTGCTGGTTTAATGATGAAACCAAAGACTAAAAACTGGAACAGTAACTGTCTAGATCACAAGGAACATGTCATCAGTTGATCCCACACTCCTCTGTATGTGAAACTAAAAGCAAACTGCTCAAAAAACTTCAGCTTTCCAGGGCTGCAGCTGCTGGGCAGGAACAGCACCCACAGAACAGCAGATAATCTGCAGGAGGAACAGGCGTGTGTCGGCACTCCTGCCAACATGAGGGGTTTAACATGCTTCACCATTTTGTTCTTTTCTGTTAACACATGTAGAAAAACTCATTAGCAGGCTGGCTTTGTCAGCTTCTCATGTGCACTCCTGTGCAGTTTGGAAAGCCTCTGGGATTCACATCTCAAAGGTACCACTACTGCCTACTTTGAGGGCTAAGAAAGCTACTGTAATTTCCATATGAGGAGAACTATTAAGCAGCAGCATCTTGTCTATACAACTACGGTGGCTCTTGTACCAAGAGCAAGGGGGGGGAAAAGAGACCCTTCATTTCATGACAGATGTTCTTCGAGTCTTTCCAACGGAGCAGTAACCACTTACTAAAACTGGCATGTTTGAACCATACACAGCACACGTACACTAGGCGTGCACTATTGTGGCAACACAGTCTCTTACATCCATAAACTCACTGGAATATTACCCAGGCAGTTGGCAACTGCAGCCATAAAAGCAGAGGAGTTAAAGTTTCTGTTTTGTTGTTAACAGATTTATTTTTTTCTTTAAACAAAAAAACAGAATGAAAAAACACCACCAAAAAAACACAAGCAGAGAGCAGGAAAGGGATGAAGTACTGCTGTTGACAAAGGCCAAAATCCCATCTATTTATATTAGAGTCACACAAAAACCACAACAGAGCAGTACTCAAAAGCTTTAAAAAAATGCACCTACTTTCTTAATGCTCTTAGAAAATAATAATAAAAAACCCTATCAATATTCACTTTCTGAAATGGTGTAAAAAAAGAACTGCATCAATCATTAAACAGTTAAATGAAGGCAGTATGACAGTCACTATTGTTCTCGTGAAGCACACTTGTCTTTTGCCGAGCAGCTGCCAGATCCTATTAGATGTATAAAAAGAGGACTTTTCTAACCGAGTAGGGATGGTATAAGCTATTGAAAACAGCAGACAAAAGCCCACTTTTGCAGACTATTCAAGGCTTGTATAACATCTGTCCAAAATCAATTTTTGACCTAATGTTACTTTCATTAAGTAACAGACTTTAGTTCCAATGCAATTTGTTTTCTAGGATAAAACTGTATCCTAAGCATTATTACGTGGGAAACGGCACAGAGGAAGCACAAGATCTTATTTAAGAAACATGAGAACAGAATTTGCTTAATTGTTTTGACACCTTAAGTATTATAATAGAGAAACTACTTTCCATTTATTTGAATGCTTGTGAATTCTTGAAGTTGGCAAAGCAGCAAGCGATGAATTGGGTTTATTATGACTAAGATTTACTGAAGATAAAGGAGGATCTTTGGGAATTACATTAAAGCTGACAAATGCACAAAACTTCTGAAATCTTTACAGAAACAAAGTACTCCAAACATTAACAACAGCTGTTGAAACTGCCCACTCTTGACAGCTAAGGCTGTTTTCACACATTTTAAATAACGAGAAAGTAGATTCATGAATTTTATTTCAAACAAGCTACTAAGAAACATTTCCGCTTACCCAAAGGGTCTCTGAATGAAGGCTGGATGTAGCTGCTGCACACCTATGGTAAAACCTAAAAAATGTTCAGAAAAGAAGAAATATTAATGAATTGCATTCATTGTACCATTCAACTTGTAATATACATGTGTAATTCCACCTCAGACCACATGTATATGCATTTTATCTGAGATGCATACGAGCAAATGCAGAGTCCCACTTAGAAACAAGTTAATTTTAATATGTGTATGCGATATGCATGAGGACCAGATGGGAATTCAGATAGAAGAACAGTGTTAAAGTGCTGTTACTGAACACACAACAGGGTATAATGCTTTATTTTACACACTGGGTACAGTGGTCATTAAACCAAAGGGCAGAATGATGAAATGGATCTTACTGTTAATAGCAATGTAACAAAAAGGGTAACAGGAAAACAGATTAGTCATGGAAGAAAACAGCTTCAACTCAGTTATACGAGCTTAGGTGCATCACAGGGACAAGTAAGAAGATACAGACAAGAGGTAACTGATTGTCCTCAGTCAACAATCAGAGCTGTGAGGGATAGGCACGCACTGTCAGATCAGACGAATCCAGCCTGAGTAACTTGCTTCCTCATCTTACAAGTTATAGAGAAAGGGACAGGATCGCCAGGATGCCTCACCAGTTTGAATGCTCCTTGGTTTTGCTCCCAAATATGCCAGGTTCACATTTGCCTTCCTGCCATCAATGATGGGGTTTGGGTCTTTGCATGCTCTTTCAGCTGCAGCTCTGTCTGCCATGGTGACCTGAAATTAAGCACAGCCTTGTTTGTGGCAACCGCACTTCATATACACTGCAGCAAGAGACACTTAAGTGGAGTTTATTTATCGTTCTATTTTGAACCCGGAGCTAAACTCTCCTTCATGCAGCCTCGCTTGTATGGCAAGATGGGAAGGGCTCCTGGGGACTTGACAGAAAAGAGGGCTCCCCACCTCGCCAAGTGACTGCGCTGGGCTGTCGCCAGTTGTTTGCCCTCTCCTTTCCACCTCCTCCCCCGTGCTTTTTTAAGAAGTTGGCGGAGATGGTCCCAGCACTCCCCGAAGAACGGCAGCTCGGGGCGGGGGGGGGAAGGAGCTGGCAGCCGAGGTTCCGCGACAGAAGCCCGGAGCGGACCGGGGGCCGAGAAACACGGCAGCGGGACGGAGGTCCTTCCTCCCGGAGCCCCCACCCCAGCCTTTGTCTCGGCCGAGCCACCCCGCTCTCACCCGCAGCAAGTACAAGCTCCCAGGGAACCACCGCGAAGCGGCAGTAGCGACGGGACGGGCGGCAACACCGAGCCGCTCGGCTGCAGGGGGTCCGCCGGTCCGAGGGCTCCGCTGCCGACCCCCTTTCCCAGGGTGGGGGGGTCTGGGGGTCAGCCTCGCCGCCCACCACCGCGGCGCCCAGACCGTCGGAAAGCAGAGCGGGGCGGGGGGACCGACGCGCGGAGCGGCACTTACAAAGCCGTATCCCCGGGATTTGCCGGTCTGCCGGTCGGTGATCACCACCGCCTCCTCAATGTCCCCGAAGACCTCGAAGTACTTCCTGAGGGAGGAGTCGGTGGTGTGGTAGGGCAGCCCCCCGACGAAGATCTTGGTGAAGGTGGTGTCCTTCTGCACGGTGTGCATGGTGCCGGGCGCGGCCGGCCCCAGCCGGCATCCACCCCGCGCCGCCGGCGACAAGAAGAAACACCCCCCGCACCCCCCCCTCCGAGCCCCCGCGGCGGCCGAAGGGAGCGGAGCGGCGGCTGGGTCCCGGGGGCCTACAGCCGGCTCATGGCCGCGCTTTGTCCCGGGAGCGCGGGCGGCCCCGCGCCCTCCCGCCGGTGCCGGTGAGTAGCGGCCGCCCGCCGCCGCCGCCGCCTTTGTAGGGCCGCGCCCGCCCCGCCCCGCCCCGCCCCGCGCCGCGCAGGGGCGCTCGGGGCGCGTAGTCCTGCACCGTGGCCCTGCGGCGGGCGGCCCGGCCCCGGGGGCCGCTCGCGGCTCCCCCGGCGCACCCGGGCGTTGCCCTCGGCCCGGCCGCGGAGCTGTCCCCGGCTGCGGCCGCCTTGCCCCACGGGGAGGGGCCCCGCCGGCCGTAGAGCCGCTGCTCTACGGGCAGAGCACCCCTGCGGGCACCGGGACCCATGTTGAGCCCTGGGGACCCCCGGGGTCCCCTGCGGCCATTCCCCTAACCTGAGCCTGGTCCAGACTACAAGTCCCAGCGGCTCCCGGGGAGCAGCGACAAGCCCCGCGGGGCCGGGAGGGGGGAGGTGAGGGGATTGCTGCGACTGGAGCCCGCCACAGAAAACCGCCTCGAAAGAGGTTTTTTTTTTCACCCCTCCTTCCCTCTTTTCAATTGCACAATAATCTCAACTGCAAGTGTTTAATCCCTGGCAGGTTGGGACGCAGGGACAAAGCCATCAAGCAGTTTGCCAGCCTTTGTAGCACACTGTGTGGTAAAGGCACGTTGGGAAGCCAAGGCAGGAGGAAGAGATGGATGGTCTTGAACCAAGTCAACAAGGAAGAATATCCAGCGGTTTAAACACTGACGAGAGGTCCAAAAGTACCCTTCATAGGCAGGCTCCTAAACTTCCTGCTTCTCTACCTGGACTCAAGGACAACATCTACCTGCAGCCTGCCTCTGTGGGACAGGGATGCATTATTCCTATTTCCGCTAGTAGTCAGGAATTGGGTTCCCTTCTATCGTCCTCCTTTTGCATTTTGTGTCTTGTAAGGATGGGCAGCTCGGACAAGGGAGGCTGTGAAATATCACCACCTGTGGTCTGACCTGCACTTTTCAGTCCTGACCTGGAAAAGCCCCTATTCAAAGCTAGAAGTATTTTTACTGTAGTGCAGCCCAATATTCAATTCCATTCATAACTGCAGGAATACAAAAGCTGAAAAGCTACTCAGCACCTCAGAATTCACCCTTGGAAAACACTTGAATGGTGGAGGGCTTACAATGTTTTAATTCCTCCCCTCCAACATAGGTTAGGGTCTGGGGTGTGGGAGGGGGTCCTAGAAATCATTTTTAATTCACAGTTTCCATCACTCAGATATTCATCATTCAGAACCTCAAGAACTGCCCCCATGCCTCAGGTTTATCTTGCCTTTGTAGGGTTATCATTTTGCAAAGAAAGAAGTTGGTTTGGGGGTTTTTTTTGCCACGTGATAAATGCAGAGGTAACATTTTAGCAGAAAAAGCCAGTGAAGCTGTAAATCACCATCTACTTTGGCTTCTATACAGCAGGTTCAGATTCTACAGACATTTTTCTTTTACAGAGCCCACAGAGAAAAGCCAGTTATTTCAAGAGAAAGGAATGTGTTAATGTCTGCACTCCATAGTTATTCATTAATATTTTTCTTGCACTGCTTCCACAGTTCTAAACACCCTATGCTTCATAAAAGAAAGAGAAAGAAAAGAAAAAAAAAGCCAAGGAAAGCCATTAAACTTTTCATTCCTAAAGCACCAGGCTTCAAGACTAGACCACATTTCCATTGATTACTGTGGAAGAAAGATGGAGCTGGGCCAGCAGCACCCAACATCACTGCAACATTAACAGCCTTCTGAAAAAGGACTGGTCACGTGGGAATCCTGAGAGCCTTTGTGTTTTATGCAGTGATGTGTATGTGCAGCTACCAGCTGTCCCTGGTCCATCCCAAAAGCAAGCCCAGAATACACCTTTGGGGTCGGAACACAGCCAGAGGCTGGGGCCTCTCCACCACTGAGTCATACCCCTTCTGTCTGCATGACTTCCACCACAAACTGCACATCAGCTGCTTCCTGGGCCGCCCGAGCTAATGACAACCCAGTTGGCATTCAGTCGCTGTCCTTTTACAGAGCTTCATTCTGCTCCAAATGATGGCAAAGATTCAAATCATCCAGACTCCAGCTCCTCCACAAGGAAGGCAAGAGAGTTCTCAAAAGCTACCAGAAGTATCTCAGTTCTCAATGTTTACACTGGTCAGGAGGGAAAAAACATCACATATTTTTTTCCTCTTCAAAACACAAGCCCCACGTCTCAAAGGAGGAGGATCCCGGTTTCTCTTCTTTCCTAGGGGCAGGAACAGAAGCTTTCTTATGTGCAGAACCGAACAAGAAAGAAATTAGGGTGAAACCTGTGCTTGGTACACACTGAACCCCCCACCCCCGCCCAGTACTGCTGGTGTGGTGGTGGTGGGGTGTGTGCATTTGTTTTGCCACAGCCTGGAAAGCAGGACGGGAAATGAAATCTCCTGTCTCATGGTGCAGCTATTACAGGCACAGAGGCTAATGAGCTGTTACCACAAACACAGCAGGAAAGAGAAGAGAAAGCGAGTAAGGGTAACTTTGTGGGAGTTAATTTATTTATTTTTTTATGACTTTTTCCCTCGTTCTTGTGACAAGCTGTCATCCTCCCCAAAACACCAACAGAATAAACCCAGCCATAAGATCAAACCTGCAGGAGCTTGGCAGAGCTAGTTTGCTGACACTTTCTACAATGAGAAAAGTACCTGAGAAGAGTAGGTTTCCGGTTTCTCTGGTCAAATAGAGCTCCTGCAGAGACAGGCACATCTCAAAGCACCAGGCTGCCTTGGGGGATGCTGGACAATGCCCAACACAAACCTCAGAGCAAAAAGGGGACCACTTATCTGACACATGCTATTGTAGGGCTGTATTTAGTTCTTTGTACTTATTAAGAAATAAAACTACAGTTTACACCGGTCAGTAAATGAGGAGGCTGGAAGACAAGTCATCCTCAGCAGCACTGTACAACCATCCATATTCTTAATGTGTAGGATTTGTATTGCAAAATCCAGAGCATCCTATTCTCATACAGGCTGGGAAGATTAATTTTATGGTAATTCAGCAAAGTTAAGAAAACTCAGTGTCTTTTTACTTACATATTAATACATTCCTTGAGGCTTATGCAAAACTGATGCACAAAGGCTCCTGGTGGACGTCAGCACTAAGATGTGAAATGGAACAGCTGCAGATCACCAAACCAAGTGTCCTGGATTCCACTGAAAAACTCTTAGAGAAGGTGGCACTGCAAGACCATCTAGGTACAGAATCCTGTAGAAATGGTCCCTGTATAAAGGAAGGAAAACAAATTATGACAGAGAGACTTGTACTTCTGGGAGCACAAGAACAGGACAGAGAGATGGGGAAAGAGTAACAAATTCATTGCACGGGAAAAGCTGGCCCTGTTCCTTGCCCTCTGCAAAGCCACAAAGTCTTTTCTGTTCCTGTCCCTCCTCTGTCAGGGAGGGGTAGAACGAATGTCCATGAAACTCTGTGGTCTTCTCATATACTTGTCGGAGCATTTCCATTTCTTTCTCTGGTGTCTTTGGAAGATTTGTATTGAGACATCCCTGGTCTGGTCCAAAAGCCATTGAAGAACCTCCCTCATTTCTTTGGAAACCGATGAGCTTAATTTTAAAAATGAAGCAGGGCTACTGTGGAGCTCTGACCTTTTTCAATGGCTGCTGCTGCTTAGCCAAGACTTCATTGCTGTAGGGCAGTGCCCTTTGGTTTTGTCATGGATACCCGCTTACTGGTTATTGCAATAACAGTAGATGAAACATCCCTCTTAGAAGCTCCACAGTTAAATAAGTTAGCTGGAGAGCAAGGGACTTTCTGTGGGAACTGTTTGGTTTGTTAGTTTTACTAATGCTCAGTCTGGATGCTGGCCACCAGCTAGGCTGTGAACAGTAGCGTAGCTGGGAGATCTTGAGGGAAGCTGCATTCAGTGGCATTTGGTTTAGGTTAGAGCAGGAAATTCTGCATCTGGGCTCTTTGTCTCAGATTTTCTGCTTTGATGCCCTGAACACACCATGACCATCACTTAACTCAGAGCTGCTGCTGCAAAAAGAATTAAAAAATAAAAAATTCTTCCTTTTCAGGCCACTTGTAACAAAATATTGGAGTAAAGGATGTTCCTAATCAGGACTGCTTTTTGAATAGGCTTTTGCTTCAGTGGGAGTCATCCAATAGGACTATTTCCTCTTCTGAAAGATTTCAGAACTGGAGATGCTGAGTAAGATTTATTTCCTTTGCTGGCTCTGCTAGTTACTTAGAAGAAGACCATCAGCTCTATGATCACTCACATTATTAAAACAGATCATTCTATGGCATGTAACCTGAAATGAAAGAACATAATACGATGCCATGTGGATATGGACATTGGTAACTCTGGGATTGAGAGAAGCAACAAATGGGACGCCTGATTCTACTCTGCTAGTCCACAAACACATTTTAGAGATTAGAAAAAGGAAATGTTATTAAAAGACTCATTCTACTTCTCCAAACCTTCCTGCCCTCCTGCTTGCTATCCTCTCATAGCATTAAAGTTATGTGTCTGTTCCATGACAAGGGACAAGCAGGCTTGTGCTAATGGTGACATGATTCCCTAAAACAGATGCTAGGGAGAGAAATTGCAGACCTCCTGACTGCTTGGAGGATCTTGCCACAGGAAGGCAGAGCTGCAATGCAAGCCTTGGATGTAAGTCTAGGTTAAAATATAGGCAGCATAAGAGGCATAATAGCCACGGAAACTAAGGAGCTGTGCCATCACATTGCTCATACACCTGCTGCTACCACCAAGGAGAGCTGCTATATTCAGGAATGTTGTGCTTTGGGTTTTGGTATGTGCCCAGAGCTTGCTGTTTCTTTTCTCCTCTCCTTTGGTCCTGCACTTCCCAGGACCAATGAGCAATGTTATGAATCAAAGTCCACTGGATGGTAAACCACTTTCAATTGCTACCGCTGGGTGCTGCCACTTTCAGAGCTTCCTTTGCTCCTAACAGGAGATGAGTTGTGCCAGTAAGAGTCCCTGCAGCTCACACTGCCACTATCAGATTTTCCTATGAGTTTCTTGGACATAAGGCTCAGCTGCAACACAGTAGCTTGGTGCTTTTTTCTTCCACATGCCAATGTGCCCATCATGCACACCATGGGAAGAAAGAACCACCTGTCTGGGACCAGCAAGGACTGGGTCAGCAAGGAAAGGTTCTTCAGTGGACAGGTGGTGAACATGTGCTGCAGCAGACCTTGAGCAATCAAACCTAAGTGTATTGGTGGTCATATCAGCAAACTGTTGCTGGTTACTCTGCTTTTAGGGAGTTTCTCCTCCATGATGCGCTGTTTATCATAGGTAGTCTCCTTAGAGTTGTGTGTGTAAATGTCCCAGTCAACCAGACTATACCCAGTCTTGGCAAAGCATGCTGGGAAGCTGGAGTGACAATCTGCAGTAGATCTGGTTTGGCCTGCCAAGTGGGGATTGTCACAGTCTGACAGCAGGGACCTGGGCTGGCTTTCTGAGCCATGAAAATAACACCCATGGCTAGGATGGTGACTTGTTTTCTGGCATTGTTGGCATCTATACTGAATGGTTTTGTCATCATAAGTATTGTAATGTCTTGGCCTGGAGCACTGGTAACTCTTGCCTTTCCTGTGACCTTGGGATGATCGCTCTTTGGCTTGTTAGTGAATAAACTAATGAAATGTGCTGTGATATTCATGTTGCAACTAAATTATGCAATAAATCCATTAAACCCTTCACTAACTGATTTCAGTTTCTTCTTTACTTTGTAGGAGAAGGCAGGAAAGTGATGATAAAGGTTAGAAACAGAAAAGGAACAGGACAAAGCAAACAACTCATGTTGATTTCTGGACCAGTTTCTATCCAGATTTTCTACCACAGCTCCTCCATTGATAGGATGTAGCGGTGAACAGAAGCTGTAAGAGATACAGCAAACATTTTCCTGCTATTGACAGCATTAGGTGATGTCAGAAGAACATGAAATATATAGGCCAAAATACTGCTCATTTCCTCAAATATACTTTTGGTGATGCAATGGAGGAAGAATCTCTTCAGGAACAGGCTCAGGGATTCCCAACTCTGAAGGGCTGGGCAGAGCACTGAGAGAAGGGAGGGAAAGATAAAGAGACAAAACCACTAGTCATCATCTGCTAGACACAACCTCTAATAAAGTCATTTTCCTGACTTTGCACAGAAATTCTGTCTCTCTGTAATGGAAATACTGTCCCATCTCTCTCAGTATCTAATTATCTAACAAAAGGGTTTTCCTCCCTGAAATAGTTTTTTACTAAAAACATCTCATTTGAGTCAAATTGCAAATCTTGCATCTCAAAATAGTTCATAGAATATTTTCACTGTTTCAGATTTATGTTGCACTTTGGGGAAATATTCATTGTAACTTCATAATTTTGTTAGCATTTTGAAAAACAAATGGCATTTTAAAATGAGCAATAAATCATTTTATGTTCTTTAAAAGAAGGAAGCAGAAAATTTCAGTCATTTTGAAACAGCACTAGTTGTAATTTTTTTTTTTTTTTTTCCAGATATTTGTTTAGTTGTTATGTCAAAACTAAGTGGTATTTTCTGATTTAAAAAAAGAAAAGAAAACATCAGAAGGCTCCTACAACCTCTGCCAGAGCTGCCAGGGCTGCATCCCATGGCCTTTTCATGGGATT
Source organism: Megaceryle torquata (assembly GCA_024611175.1). Lineage (NCBI taxonomy): Eukaryota > Metazoa > Chordata > Aves > Coraciiformes > Cerylidae > Megaceryle > Megaceryle torquata. The sequence goes on along the minus strand of JANIJG010001688.1, from coordinate 60,995 downwards.
GCACGTGACACTGGTAGCACAAACTGAGCAGGAACTGTCCACCCACTCCAACCAAGGAATAGTCAGGACGCAGAAGAACATTAAACAAGATGTCTCAGCTCTGGGACATACAACACAGCTGTACAGGCATAACAGACGTTCTTAACAGCTAAAGAAAACTGACTTCAGAGGTGGAACAAATTGATAGCTCTGGGTCAGACCTCAGATGGGCCCCTTCTATACAACTTCCCCCAGGCAAGCATACCCAGGTCCCACCCATCTGGATTGCCTCCTTAATCTGGTGGTGTCCTCTTCTCCAGGTTGCTGTATTTTTTAGACTTTACTAATACAGACTCTTTGGTCTTATCACATCCAATGAGATAAATAATCCATCTACTCTGATATCACCCTTCCAATTTCTGATACTTTTAGAAGGTATTTAATGCCTACAGTGAACCTGGCCAAGTGCAAAATAACATACAAACACGGTAACAACAAAAGAGATACTGGCATGGTCTGTAATTAACCTCCTCCAGCCTTCTAGTTACCATGTCTACTCTATTCAAACACAAGGCTGCAAAGATTCGTTGCAGTGGCTCTGAACAGTATATAAACAAGATTGAACTGTCAAGACCTCAAAACAACGTATCAGCACTAGATACAAAAGCTATATCCATGGAGCCTGGAAAAGTATTTAAAAAGAAAAACAGTTACCTGGACTGAAATCTGGGTAGAATGATTCCAGCTTCCACGTGATCTCAAAAGGCCTGAAATGTGCCTTTTACAAAAAACTCAATTACCGCACTGACAGCAAAGGGCAGAGCAGTCACAGATTGCAAGGGTCAAAGCTCACTTGGGTGATGCCATCCAGTTCCTTACAGTACAACACCCACATGCAATCGTCTGGAGCATTGCTGTCATTGCTGATGAGGAAAAGCCATCAATAGCTCAATAGGCAATTGCCAGCAACGTGATGTCCCCAACATTGCTGCAGGACAATGACATCAGCTGAACATGACAACTGAAACAAAGGCAGAGCATTTCCTGCTAAATCACACGGACCAGTTAGTACATCATGCTTTTAGCTAGTGGATAAGCACACAGAGAAGAGCATAAGACAATAAATAGGGTATGTACTGCGTGCATTCTCAGAAAGACAAAAAGGTTGATAGACAGGTTGATCTGTATTTTTGAAATGTCAAGCTTGTGAATGAAGTGTCGGGACCAGTACTAAATCGGGAAATCCATTCTGCTTCTTGAAGTATAGTTTTCCTTTTGCCAGCCTGGGTGTGCCAAGGCCAGTCTTACCTCAAAAGTCATTTTCATCAGCCTTCAAGAATTAAAAACAGTTCTTCTGTTTCCTTACCAGAGGGCAACTTTGACAGGACTGTCCATGAAGGTAAGGACTCCATGACAGGAAAGTTACTGTAGGGGAACTTTTCCCTGGACCAAGCCATGTTCAGAATAGTTTGGAGAGTTCAATCATCTGCTCTTTCATTTTCCCACTGCTGCTGTCAGGGCCACCAAAGAAAGGTGCTCAGATGATGAACTGGATGACCTAAGCCATTGTGAAAGCCATAGGTCAGCATTACAGAATGACTCGAAATGCATCACACAGCCTATGGTTGAACAAAAGCTCGACAGGGGAAGGGTTCAATGAGAAAGGTTTTGCTAAGCTGTTCTCTTTTAATAGACATTTCCCATCTTTCTGCATTTTTGTGAAAAGCCATTTCAGTCCAGTGAATGTCTTTCTGAAATGCTGCATACTAATGTTTGGAGTCTGACAAGAGTCAACAGATGTAAAAGTTATTCTTTACAAATATATAGGATAAATTAAACATTAATGCACAAGCAACCAATTACTGTCTGCAGCCCTGCTGCTTTAGATCATGAATGAACATTATGTAGAGAAAAGAGACCTCCGAGGAAAAGAGTCAGATATCTGCAGAAAGCAATTATGTGTCAGTAAGTGATATCTGTCCTTTTGAGTCCATCTAAATCCCACTCTGTGTCACAGCAGGAGGATGGCAGACAGATGTCCTCCCAAAGAAAAAAAAAAAAAAAAGATTGTATTTTAACTCTGGTTTTAGTCATTTGAGAGTAGTTTGAGCTACTGCATTATCTCTGCACTTTACTGAGTACAATAATCATGATCACACTGTATCTCCCTATCCCCCTTTGTTGCAGATTAGCAGTCATATTGTAGGTTAGCAGAGGAAGGTGATTGAACCAGATTACAGTGACTCAGACAAAGACATTTGAACTTCCACCTTCCTGGGAGACACAGCTGTGATTAAGTACCTTGGGAGGGTTGGAAGAAAATCCGTTACTTGAGTTTTGCTTCATAGTGTTCCCAGGAAACAAACATTATTCTCCTGACCTGGTCCAGCAAACCAAAGAATGTACCACTAATGATCTGCGTTTAAGAGACATTAACGACAGAAACATTCAGGATCAAACTACAAAGCATTTGCCATTAAGTAAGAAGAAGAGACTTAACTGACCTGGGTATTTAACATGCAGTTTCCAGCATTTGTCTCTTTCTCCCACAAGCTCATTACTGGACCTCAGTATACACATACTTCATATGTGTAAAGCATTTATTGCCTGCAAAAGATGTACTGGACAGTAAAGGGTAAACTTTCCCTAGTCACAGTTAAGAGCATTGCCTTAATCTTTTATCTAGCCCTGCTTCTCAGTGGCACTCGATACAGGAGCTATACGAAACACTTCCTTGAATACATAAAGCCAGAGATTGAGTTACACTAGATTGAAGATCTATGCCGCTAGTAAGACAAAAGCTCCTATATTACCTGGCACATGCCTGCTAAATTATTGAAGTGTCTCTTCAAACTGAATATATTCACTGAATAATTAGTCAACAGAAGAAAACGGTCTCTCTTTACAAAGCTAATGTTGACAGGTATTGTATCTTTTATGCACTGTAACAAAAACTATTTGCAGAACTGATGCAACCCAAACATTTGGAATAGCTCTGTCAGTGCACAAGTGTTCCCGAGGCACATGGCCCATTTTGTGATACTGCCTCAGTCTCATTTTACCTTACAAGCAAGTCCTACAGAGCGTGAATTCCTCTTACCCAACGTAGTGCTATCCCCACTGCAGAAGCAGGTAAATGGTACAAAAAACCAGAAGGGTGTGTTGTGTTTGAGGACCGAGTCTGATCGAACTGGAGTAGGTACCTGTGAGCCTGCTTCCAGCCCTGTGCCGTGCTCACCTCGGCTGCTCTGTCAGGCAGGACATCCCCGGGGCAGCGCAGACAGATCACTGCCACTTTTAATTCGTAACGCTTGCAGTCCTGATATCCCAGCGTGCCACTCCAGCAGCCGTGTTCTCATGAGCTTGTTTCCTGCTGCAGATTCTTGGGAACACAGGCTACTCCATGTGTACACAGAACATATCACACAATGAGAGTACTAGCATCTGTCTGCTGAAACCATCACAGACAGCCAGCTGATGTTGCTTCGTTTATTCTGACCTGGCAAGGGAAGAACAGTAGCTGTTTCCACACTTTAAATGGTTGTCCTATTGTGGAGAGCCATAGGATAGTCTCCATACCGCCCATCTACAAACCCAAGCATACCTGGAAATAGAAATAGATGGCTTTCAGCTGTTTGAATGTGAGCTGGAGGATGAAATACAGTCCTACCAACTCCAACTCACAGCCCAAGGTGTGCAAAGATGACATTCTGTCAATGCATATATTACTGTGTTTCTTTTAAACTACACCTGTCACCCAACAGTAAAGGGGCAGGCAGGTTCTCTTAGGGATTACTAGCAGAATGATGTTGGCACTGAAGAGCAGTTAGTTAAAGCTTTATTTTCTTAACAGAATATTATGATTAGTATAGCACAGAACTTACAATTCAAACAGCACAGGATTTCTACAAGTAGAATCAACATAATGCAGCATAACACAAAATTTATAATACAGCTTAATTTAGAATTTCTTATCACCTGCATCTCCTGCAGATCAGGTAGGATCTTAACATGTGGTTTGCTGTATCAGTATACAATCACCATCTAGACTCAAAAATAATACACAAGAATACAAGTCAGTCTTTGGAGGAAGCAGACGATGCTGGAAGTGTCTCTAGACGCGGGTGGGGGGACTGGGGGGTGTCACAGGTCTCAGTCCTGCAGTAATTTGTGTCCAAGTTCCCTACTTAGGACTTGTAACTGGTTGATTTCATAGACAGTGCTCTATGTGCTGTTACACTTCCCTGTTACCCTGTGACAGTGTCATCAACACCACCAGGCTGGCTGGGTGCCTGGGACCTTCAAAACCAGCATTCCTCATGCCCAGGAATCTTGAGGCCAGCATGGAGAGGAAGAAGAAACCTATTTGGTTTGTCCAAGTGGTTCACGGGACCTTCAGGGCCTGATAATGAGGGAAAGGGATCAAATACAATAGCTTTGTGCCTTAGACAATGGTGTTGGCTGTGCTGACATTACCATGAGTCAGGAGCAGGGACTACTGGTCACACATGCCCCAGGGACACAAATACCTACATGGGCAAAATACACAATTTAAAAACATATTAAATTCTTACAATTCAAGGCTATTTGTCCTTTTCATTATCTTGTGTATTTCCCATCTTTGAAACTTAAAAAGACATAGCATTTCAAATTTTTGGTGAAAAGTGCCCTTAATTTTAAAAGTAGTTTATTAATGAGCTTACTTGTTTGTTTTTTAGTGACTTCTTTTTAGTGGCTTTTTTTTCCCTTCCTTTTAGAAATCCATTTTCGAAAAAAAAGAAAAAACAACTCAACAACTAAGTTGCTTACCAGTTTTAAGCCTGTCTCCTACAATAGCAGTATGAAAATTACTCTAAGTTACTAATATTTGTCTTAGAAAGGGAAATTAATTAATAGCCAATAGTCCAACTTATACGCTAACATGCTTTGCTCCATCCTCAGCTAAACTCCTTAAGTGTCTGATCCCCAACATGCTTCCAACACCTTTAGTACTACCTGGGTCCCCAAAACTCAGGCAGCCATACAGTTGTCTCTCTGAGCAGCTAAAAGAGCATCTCACAGTTTGTTCTGAGAAGGTATGGGTTTACATTTCTGGATAAGTATCATGTAAAATTCAAAATAAGAAGTATTTCCATCTTGTAGGTGATATTACACATACCTTATATCACAGCAGACGTGCAGTAAGTAGCTCTGCATGCACTGCCGGCTCTCTGGAGAACTGCGGCAGAGCCAAGTGAGCAGCAGTCCCCGCTCCTGGGAAAGCTTTGGTAAAGAAGCCACCGATGCTGCCATCTCCTGGCACCGCAGGAGACTCACAGACACAGCTTGGTGCACGCTGCAGCTGCTAGTGTAGAAAATTTTATTAGGGAATTGTTTTTATTCTGAATTTGTTCTGTTCATTATTTTGTGCTGGTGCACTAGATGATGGTTCTCAGCGGGCTGGGAAGATGGACAACCAAGGGGAGATGTTTCGTATGGTGAAACTCCATCAAAAAACTTTTGAAAGATGTTAAGCCTTACCCGAGACTGCAAATGACACTCAGCTAGAGGATCTGGAGATCATAACAGGGTAACATTTCATTTTGCCCTCATTCATCTCTATGAACAGCAGAAAACGAGAAATAAATGGCTTCTATCCTTTGAAAGGCCAGACAATGTAAACCTTGGGAGACTGGTTTGACTCCATTTCTTATCATGGACAGTTGCACAAGCTTCTCATCTCCAAACAGCACAAACTTAGTATATTCACCTATGTAAATGCAACTCCATTTGATCCAGCAACACTGTATCTGCTGCATCAGAGTGAATTTATTTTCTCATCTCTGGAAGAGGCTGCCCAGAGATGTTGTGGAGTCTTCTTCTCTAGAGACTTTCAAAACCCAGCTGGATCTGTTCCTGTGGGGCCTGCCCTGGGTGATCTTGGGCCGGTTTCAGTCTCCAGCAGTGCCTTCCCACCCCTACCATTCTATCACTCTGTCATGACTCATTCACATTAACATTAAACAAATAGGTTTGTATTTTGTTTTTGCAAAAAGAAACAGAGGATACATTCCATTCTGCCTTGTTACACCAGTGGGAGTTCAGATAAGAATTAAGTTTTTAATTCCCCACCCCATCAATGATCGCACTAAGTCTGCATGATCATCTTTAGCCTGCAAGTGCTTAGTAGCATTCATGGGACTGGGAAGATTGGAAAAAGGTACCAACAACCAAAGATTACAGCCTAACATTCAACCTTTAAAAATAAAATTCAACAGAAATAAAAATAAATGTTTGAGCAAATGACCAGCTCTTGGTGTAACCGCGGGGAAGTCTTTCCTGTCTTAAAGAAAAGAGTCCACAAATGTGGATCACCAGGGAAAAAAAAAAAACAAAACCAAACTCGAGAAATAAAACCCAGAAACAAACATCTCTAGACAAGAGCCCAATATATTTCATTGGCTTTCCCCAGCTATAAAACTATACCAAACAAGAAATACACACCCAACAAAACTCAATGAGCACCATAAAGAGAAGAGTGTGAAGTTAAAGGATCAGTAAGCTAGAGAGAGTTTGAAGATAGTAGGATTCATTTTCACAAAAGACAAATTGTCAGGTGTTTGGCTCTTGAGATGATTCAGTCTCTTAAAACAAAAAGCCTTTCACACTAGTCCTCTTAATTCTTTGACATAAAACCACAGCAATCGTTCATAATGAAATATCAACTGGAAAAAACATTAGATTTCCAGCTCAAGCAGCTAGAGCAAAAGTACTTTACTACCAGAAAACATACCTGAATGACAGTGAAGGTAGAAGCTGCTTTTAAAACCACCCTGCCCATGTTATTATAAAAGAACTTTTGAATATAAAAAAAGGCATTTAGTAAAAATTTTATTTGAAATGCAGCATGAATCCATAACCATAATTGTTAAACCATACAGTTTTACAGAGAATTTGTACAATATGACAGGCATTTCTATACATGCGTCCCGCTCCCCCATTTTATTTAGTCATAATCAAACAAACAATAGTCATTTCACTTCTAAAAAGAAAACTTTGGCATGTATACAACTGGCTAGTTAAAAGTAAACAGTGGTAGATTCAAGTCAGAAAGAGACCCACTTGTTTTGATTCACAGCATTTTTGATCAGGATGAAACTCACCAGCACTATTTTCTAATTAATACAAAAGTGAGTACTTTTTTCAGTCCAGAAACCCCTGTCAAGGGACAAAAGTATCTAAAGAGAGATGTAAAAGAACCAACTTCTAAATCTAAAAGGTGTCAGTCTTAAAGCAGTTTAGGCCACAAATATTTTGCAGACATTAGTTTGGTCATGAACAAAACAAACCCTTTAATGTTCTGCTCGTATTACTGAACTATACACCACTTGGCACAATGGATGATTTCTCCTCTGAACTAGAATAAGCAGGAGTATTGCTGGCTCAACAGTCGTTTCCATTGCTGGACTGCAAGAAAAAAAACTAGAATAGAATGTGCACTGTGCCCATCTTCTGTCTTGAGTTTGTCACTGCTGTTGGCCATTTACATACGTACCAAGTTCACTCAAAAAGGAGGAAAACAATTTGCAAGGCATTTCTTCCTGGCATAGAGTAGACATTTTCATTTTAAAAAATCAGAAAGCAATGAAAGAACCCCTGAATAAGAAGTAATGACAAGCCTCCTTTGTGAAGAATTATTTGCAATTCTTCAAGTACTTACAAAAAAATACAGTATTTATACAACTTCTCCAGGACTATTATAATTAACATATTTTAATGTAGTACTAATAAAATAAATCCGTAGATACAAATGGTTGCACTTCTAAGCAGGAATGTCTAACCCAGATTTAGATTTTGCTGCAATTCCATTATTGCCATGGAACAGACAATGGTTATGTCATATGAATACAAGCCTCTCTTTCTTATACACATCAGAATAGCTAATTTGAAAAAAGTGTTCTCCAGCAAGTTCAGAATATATTTCATGTCATTCTTACAGTTCCTGATAAATGTCGGTGATCCAACGCTGACTGAACCGTGGTGCAACAGGGCACAAATGGCAGAAGAGCAGTGGAGTAGAGGCAGGAACAGCAGAAAAGCAGTAGAGTAACACAAGTCAGACTCAGACTCACTACTTCTTATTCCGAGGCTTTAACTCTTCCGCTGCATTTCGCAGAAAAATGTAGTTTTTCTTCTGTGGATTATAAAATTCATGACCCTAAAAAGAAAAATAATCTGCATTTAGTCTCTTCAAACAAGAAATATCAGCATTATCTTAAAACATAAGAATATGAATATCCCAGTAGTTTTGTTTATTCAGATTTAATCTTTAAGACTAGATATTGGACAACATCAGGGGATTAGGAACAGCTTGTTATAACAAAGTAATTACATGAACTGTTCAGATAAAGTAGAATTTAAAGGATGTTTATTTTTAAGGTATAGAAAACCTGCTGTTTTAAGAAAAATCCCACATATCTCCAAATTCTACTTTATAGATGCAGCATAAGAGCTCAGTACTATTTTTTTAAAGAGCATCCTTGCAGGCAAAGAAGAAACTAAATCTTTAATAGCCATCCAGTTTCACTTTATATTTTCTGCATTTCAAATGAAATAAAGTCACATTTTTTCCAAAGTGAAGGCCAAGTTCTACAGGCAGCTACAAAAATATCTGTTCCCAAGTGCAGATGCAAATATACTATTTTGCATATTGAAATCATCTGCATACACATTACTGACTCAAGTATTCAAGTCAGGGAGAGTAAACACTAATAACTCTAATGAAGTCCAATGCACAACTTGAAAGTGACCTACTCCACTTGATAGACATGGTTCTGGAGAGGAATTTTAGTACCTACTGGTTTTACTACAATATTGATTTACAGATCTGAAAGACAGCTCAGTGTTTATCTACCATTGCAGTCTACCCAAACGTTTTGAACAGAAGAATTCATCTGCCCTAGCATCTAACAAAGTTATCTTGCTTAGGAAGCATCCACAAGACCAGACACACTGCAGTAAATTCATATGGTTCTCTCTTTGTGGCATGCAGTTGGGTTCATCTTGGGGATTTCTGCATTCATTTCAGCCAAAACCACAAGGAATATTATTCTCAAATTTTAAAGCATTATTTAGAAAATTAATAATAGAAGTTGCCATTCCACTAAAATCAGTTACATTTCAACCTTGCTACCCCTTTCTTAAACTATAAAGTAGTACCAATTCTCCACATGTGGTTTGTTGTGATTCTCTTCCATCTACATGATCTATCGTTGAGTCAAATTTGGAAGAGAAATACATAAATAAGTGGAAGCAGCAAGCCACACTGAACAGTGCTGGAAATTTACGCTCTTGGAAGTGTTTATAACCACAGTCACACTAAAGAGGATCTGCAGAAGCAGCAGAGATATGCATTTCCAAGAGATCTGTGGGAACATGTTCGGGTGACACACAGCCCCATGACACTCCCTACAGCACAACGCGTGTGAGCAACCAGAACTCAAGTCATGTAATTTACATTTTGCTCACCCACGTTTGCCAGGCAGCATTCGTTGTTTAGCAGTCTTACCCAACTGAAGCTAAAAACCAAAGAACGCGCTGCTCCAGTGGTACACTGAGGCCTACAACGAGCACTCCAAGTTCTGATTTCACAAGCACGCAGAGAAGGACTCAGCTAATGTTTAGACAGAACAGTGAAGCCTCATGTGAAAAGGACAGCTGTCAACTGCAAGTACAAACCCGAGTCTGAACCTTTCTTACCTTTGACCAATCGTAACTGGAGGCATATGCAAATATATTGCCATTGTGGTTGAAACAACAAGCAGATATCGGCTGGTCAAGTTGCTCTGATGTTTTTAGCTTTGTTCGTGCATCTTTATCCCAAAAGCTGAATCTACCATCAGATCCTACTGTTGCAAGAGTACCATGAACGGGGTGAAATGCTATCCCATTTACCTGCAGAACCATAAAAAGTATTATGTAAAGCACCATGCATGGGAACACTCACAGCACATGTGCTGAACCCTGAGTAAATGCACAGGAAAGACCTTTTTTAACTAGATATAGTTGATTTTTGTTTGGGGTTTTTTTTGGGTGTTTTGTTGTTTGTTTGTTTGGTTTTTTTTAATGCTTTCAGATACATTCTTTGCAAAATTAGAAAAAAAGACGAAAACGTAAAACAAACCCCTCACTGAAGCTACAAAGGAAAGCACTACCTTTTTTGGTAGTACCTAAAAATTCAATGTGTAATCCCATTACACAGATATATTAATTATTGGTTCAATAGTAGCAAAATTAGCAAGTGTCATCTCTGCCGAGATGATTTAATGAATGGTTGATCTCATGCTCATTTTATGGTATGTATAAAAATGTGTCTTTCCTCTTAATATATTACTATGACTGGCCTTTAAAAATATGTCTAAGATAACTTTAGGCAAGATAAAAGGTCAATTCATAGCCAAATTTACATTAAGAGTGTGTATAAAGGATCTAGTGGTATATGCTGAATACTTACAGCATAGATATCCTGAGGTGCTGATGTGTTTGTTCCGTTGGAGCGATGACATTTAAAAGTGAAATTATCTTTTGCACTGGGGGAAGGAAAAAACAAAACAAAACAACTTTTTTACTTTCCTCAGTGTAAACTGAGTAATAAAGGATTATTTATTAAGTGATACTTACGGATTTGGGGGGTTAATATAATGAATAGCTACTCTTCCTTCAATACTTCCAAGGGCAAATCCAGTAGGTTTGTTCACTTTGTCTTTAAAAATAGCAACACAGCGATGCTAAATTTGAAAAAGATACAGAGGATTTTAGACAGAAGCCTGAGAGACACATTTTCTGAATGCTGTTTTCCATGGGGACACAAAATATCACATACATCAATACAAAGTAAGGCAAAACCACAAACAAGTTCAAGAAATATGTCACATTCTATTGAGAATTTGGGCCACAGCATTTACATTGCTAAATCCTTATGAAGGCCAGCAACAGATCAATGGCAAACCAGGAAGCGTGCCTTACCAAGATGAAGTATTTTGGGTTTAAAACAGTCTTTGTTATTACCAGACAAAGGCAAGACCAGAATTTCAACAATCTGTACAAATACACTTTGTAATAAATATAATCATTTACCTGGTGTTTAAGAGGAGATTCTATTCTTCTAAATTCAGAAGGCTGATTCTCTAACTGATAAACTATCAAACCCCTTTCTGCAGTGGCCACAGCAGCCATAGGATGAACCTGGATACGGTTGTAAAATACATTGGAAGAGAGAGAATTTTGTTAATAGCATGGCAGAGAATTCTACTTATTATTTTGCAAAAAAACCCTGAAGTTAAAGGAATCAGAGAAGAGAGGGAGGAAAAGAAGAAATGAATGGACAATGTTCATTTATAGTCACATCTTCAAACAAAATTCTAGGAGTTCTTTCCTGCCACTGGGAAATTAAACATACCAAAAAAGTCTTATTATTAGTCAACTTTTACAATGTGAATTGCAACAGTGGCAATGCAAACTCACCCAGGGTAGGCCAGTCCTAGTGTTCATTCAGTTTTCTAATGTAGAAGACAAACTAAGCATGTTATATATGATGCAAATACCTATTTTCCAGAGCCTGAATAAGATCAATTTATGTGTTATTGGGAAAACCACAGAGATTGAATACTATTCTATGACTCTATACTAACAGTATTTAGTGCTAATGTACAGCAGCCTCAAAGACTGCCAGTTTATTTATACTCCCAGACATCCAGCTGACACCAGGCTTACCACATCTGCACAATAACATCTCTCAGGGAGCTGCAATGTCATCATTGGTGTTGGTGAACGGGTATCCCAGAACTGATGGAAACAACAAAAAAAAACCAAAACAAAGAACAAGCTTATGCTTGGAGTTGAGGATACACCATTAAAATTAATTTTTATAGTAAAGAGAATGCAGTTGGTACCAAGTTGTCTCATTCTTGCCTATAGTCAGAATACTGCCCACTCTGTGAAGTGAGGCTGGTTTGTTAATCTGGCTTTTGTATTAGTGTTTAATAAAATACTTTAATTTCACATATTTTCATACACAGGTGACTAGCACACACCATTTATTCAGGTAAAAAAATCATACCTTCAAAGTTTTATCCCAGCTTCCTGTCATCACACAGCTATAATTTGGTGCTTTAATCCAATGGATAGTCTTCACAGGAGCATCATGCTGAAAAAAAAAAAAAAAGGACAAATGCACATAGATTTACTAAGGTAACAGTCCACATTTCTTGTTTATGCCCCTTGTATTTACACTTCTTATCCATTCCAGAAAAGTGACTTGCTATTTCAGTCACAGCAGGATGAAGGTTGGTCATGAGCTTATTGTGTTGTTTAGTGTTGTAATATCACCCTCATAAAAAAAGATAAGGTGATTATAATCAAGTTACCCTATATATGAAAATGGTCACAGCAGAAAGACAAAACACGAAGAGCAGGATTTTCCATTTATAAAGGATATTATCCATCATGCTAAAAATCAACACTTTAATATAGTATATTATTTATTACAAACTAGTACAAAACCCAGCTACTTCTGACAAGAGCTACAGAACAAAGGCCTATGTTAATTACACCAACAAGATTTTAAAATCAAGGCTGATAATCGGAATTTTATCACCTCAAATAAGACACAAGAAGCAATCCTTAAGGACTCTCAACTTATGTAACTAGCAGCTCATTTTATTCACGACAGCTACATATTCTGTGAACAGACATTCACTTCTAAATCAAGTTATAATCCCTGTTACTGCTGCAGCATAAAGTTGGTATTTATGAAAGTGAATTCAATTATTTCTTCACTGCTCCTCCCCCCAATAATGAAGCAGGGACAGTGAGATAACAGCAGCAATGGAACCAAGTAAAATAGAGGCAGCAGGCACACAGGTTATTCACATCACTTTGACTGCAGATCTCCTTACTCACATGCCCCCATTACCACAAAACCTCTTCACATAGCAGTATCTACTTCACATAGTATATGCTTCAGATATCTACTTAACCAGTTTAATTTGCTAATAAGGGTAGGTTTTAATAAAAATAGAAGAAGACAAAAAACCCACCAAACATCTAATAGCTTGGGATTGCTTACTTGTGCAATCTGAATAGCTTGATTACTGTTGAGATCCCACATTTTGGCAGTTTTATCACAGGAAGCAGTAAATACTTTACTCCCATCCTAAAACATAAGAATAACACCAAAAGATTAAATAGATACATCATGATAGACCTATCAGGAAACTGTCAAATCTTACTCTCTTCTAGTAATAGCATGACATCAATGTAACATATAGAGGGACTGCAAGACAAAAAAAACAACATAAAAATGTAAATTTATTTAAAACTGCGATAAAAGAGACAACTGTGCTAGCTGTTATGTAGCTTCAAATACATTCTTACTTTTAAACTCACTTTTACCCTTCTTACACTCATATTAGTCTATTTTATTAGGACATGCTTAGCACATACTTACAACCACATAAGTTTACAAAATAATCACAGGCTGCATCTACATGTAGCACTTGTGTCTGGAAACTAAATGCTAACTTCCTTAGGGGTTTGGTAAAAAAATGTTTATTTATTTTTAAATAGGAACATACATCACTCCAGCAGCCATCCAGTACAGGCCCTGTGTGCATCTGCTGAGCCTTTGGAATTGTCTGTCCATTATCTTGAACTTCCCAGCAGCGAACCTGTAATAGGAGACAAACATACAGACATTAACATTTAAGAACTTAAAAGACTTCTCTTCTTGAAGATATCAGTCACAGTTTATCCAACAAAAAGTATCATAAACAGCAAGTTTTTTTTCAGAACTTTTATTTTCTCTGATCATGCTCCTTTATTCTGTACAGCCACAACTTGAGCCCACCACATCAACCCCATCTCAGAAGTACCTTATGATCACGTAACACCTTCCAGTGGTCTCCTGGAGAGCCCTTAACCACCAGCTAAGAAGCTGCCTGCTGTCTGCTACTGGCCAACAGAACACTTTAAAATGTGTTTCACATTTGCTTTCCCCTCCCTGTTTGTGCCAGTTGGAATCTCACCCTTCAGTCCAAACACACTTCAATAAGGTTGTGGAAAGTTCATCTTTTTGAGACTGCTGTCAAACTGGATAATTTACCATTGTGTTCATGGTTCTCTCACCAAGCAAAGCCTAAGTGCGTTAGCCTAACTGGGTAAGAAAATGAAGCTAAAACCCAAACAAGGGGGGGAAAAGAAAAATAAAACTTAAAAAGATCTAATAAGGAAAACACCAGCTGCATATTCTGAGATGAAGTTTAAAATGCACAGGCAGAGAAGTGACTTATCTGAAGATAACAACTGAATTTCTCAGTTGAAGCAGCTCAGCTATGTCAAACTTGGCACCAGACAGAAGCTTTGCAGTTCTGCAACAAGAACATTTTCAGATGCCCTTGAGCAAGTCTTTAGGATCATATTTTGCAGTTTATGCACCAATGCTCTCACTTTATCAATCTGTAGGTCTGATTATGATTACTTACATCATTTGCCCACGATCCTGCAATGAGGAAATTACCCGGCAACGTTGGTGGACTAAATGCTAAACAAGAAATGCTGTCATCAGGTGGAGATGTTACTTCAATATCCTGTAAAGGACAGAATACAAAACAGAACGAGCTACACTTGAAAACTGCACTCAGATTCTATTACTTCTAGAGGGCGAGTTAGCAGGTACCACTTTGACACGTTAAAACTCATCAGAGCAGCGTTTCCCACAGCGGCCAACACACGTACCTTCATTGGATTATGGTTATCTGCAGTCGTACTGCCAAACATGCTGGTACCTCCAGTACCGAACCCTGATGTTGATCCAAACAGACTCATCCTTGCCCTGCAAACAAGGAGAAGGCTTACTGAGACCTGCAAGGCCCTCAAGCATCCCTAGCGTGTCTCAGCACAGCCGCTACACCTGCACACCCCTCGCCCTGCCTGGGAGACACCCAGGAATATAATATACAAAAACTAAAAAAACAAACAAACAAAACCACCAACAAACAAACACCCACAAACAAACAAAACCCCAAACCAAAATAAAGAAACAAACAAACAAAAAAAAAAAACCCAACAAAACACTTGTTGTTGTTATAGTTGTGTCTTTGATGTTTCCCGGTGGGCCACCCTGGCACAGCTGTCAGTGATCCCACTCCAGTCATGACTTGGCAGAGCTAACCCACCACCCCTCACCCCGCCCCTGGCACCGCCGGGCTGCGGGAGCCACGGCGCCTCAGGCAACCCCGCACCCGGCACAGCCCCGGGGGTGCTCCCGCTCCGGCGTGGGCCCCAGCCTCGCGTCTCTGCCTGCAGCCCGCCCGGCGGGGCAGCCCGCATGGAGTAGACCCCATGGCCGGGGGGAAGCAGCCCGCAGTAGACAGCCCGCATGCCCGGGGAGGAGGCGGCCCGCAGGGGGCAGCCCACATGCCCAGAGGGCGAGGACGCGTCGTTTCGCCGGGGTCCCGCTTCCCCACCGGCAAGAACCGCGGGGAGTGGCCGTTCGGTGGTGCCTGTTGAAGCGGGGGCCCAGGCGGCCGCAAGCCGCGGCACTCACGCCTGCGAGGCAGAGCCGTTCGGGAGTGCCCCGGCGCCGCCCCTCACTCACCGGTGTGGCGGGCCCGCTCCGGCCCGGTGCCTCCAGAGACGCGGCCCAGCACCCAACGCGGCTGCAGCTACAGCCAGGCCGCACGCATCTGCGCAGGCGCCGCGGCCGGAGGGGCGGTAACGGCAGCTGCGCTCTGCCCGAGCGGGGTGGGGCCGTGGTGCTGCTGGGCCGCGGGAGGGGCGGCTCATCCCGGTGTTCACCAGCTGGGGAGAGCCGAGCTAGACGGGTTTTCGCCCTTATCTACCCCGCAGTCCTCGGCCCAGCGCAGATCTCTGCGGTTCTGCCTCTAAGAGAGAGCCTTAAGGACTTTCCCGTTCCCCGCGCTGTGAGGAGCGGGGTCAGCTGGGCAGGGGCGTTCGTAGCGTTGCGGTGGACGGTGCGAATAGGGTGTTTAGTCCGACGTCGGGGGAGTTGAAGTGTTCAGGCGGGTCAAAGGACCTTCGGCTCCCCTTGGATGTTAAAGTAGCACTAAACACATTTACCGCAGCGTGGGTAAACCTCTGTTTTAAGTTAAAATGCTGTTAACCTATGGTAGACCGCTGTCCCAGTATTGCAGAAGCTCGCTCCCGTGAGAATGAAGCCTCCTTGAAGGCCAGGGATGGAAAAGTTCTGACCCTTAGTAGGCCCGTTGCCTTGTGCCTGCGTGCTGGGATGACTGTCCTGGAGCAAGGACTCTACCCCTACTATTAAACCAGCTGAGGGAATCGCCTGGTGTTGGCTCTGGGTCTAGATTGTTTCTGCTCCTGGACATGAGAAATTATTCATAGGTAGTAACACTGCTACTGTGCAGTAAATAAAAAGGAATTTTAATTCCTTTTGGATTTAGTACTGGTGGAATGGTAGTAAAAAAACCCCAACAAGGTAAGCCTACTAAAAATACTATCTGTAAGATCCATGATGATGACTGTAGATCAATTTTGGAAGTATTTCTAGGCAGTCAATCTGTTTTTGTCATGTAAAATTTATTATACACTTTAATCACCAGAGTTTCCTGCTCCTTTTTACTGCTCTAGAGCCAACTAAATAAAATGAAAAAGGGATTCTGTTATGATGTGCATCATTAACAGGATTGTTTATTAAATTCTTAATCAGTAACATCTGCTTGCTCATTCATTGAAGACAAATAGTAACTTGGCTTCTGGAACAATTATAGCTGCTTGAGATAGGCAGCAATGGAGAATTATCTCTGACTCTTCAGTCTGAATTTACAGCAAACACAAAATGCTACAATGATGCACTTAAAATAATTTGCAAAACGAGGCGCGCGCAATAAATTTTTAACAAAGTCTTTTACCCTCTCCAAAAATAAAAAGCTTGGTACAGCATCATTTTGTGCTTTAACACAGAAGGCAAATTCCTTCATACATTTTTGAACTTAACATTTTTTGTCCAGAAAGAACATAACTCCCTATCTTTTTTATGTATGTACCATTGCATTTGACATTGTTACAGTGCAGAAGCCCCAGAATGAAAGCAACTGTATTCTGTAAAAGAATACTGTCTCTTACAGTTTGAAAGATGAAAAAAGAGATAATGATGATAATCTAGGTACAGTGATAAAGAAACATAACAAGAAGCTGACACATACTCCTCTGTCTCTCTGCATTTTCTCTAAGAGCAGTTAACAAAGTAGTATCAAGAAGAACATTTCATTTGCAAACAAGCATTCACAGCCATCCACCAAATTGCAGTTTGTTTGGTAAATAGACTCTGGAAAGGTAATCTGATGAAAGAGAAGTTAAAACTTGAATTTCAGCCTTCAGTTTAGATGCTGCCATAATTTCCAGCTAAAAAGGGAAGAAATTAATGTGTGATGCTGTAACAGCCTGACTCGGGGTTAAGTAATTATTCAGGAATTACCCTTGTTGGATGTGCATGTAGAACAGTAAAGAGTATTACTGGAAATGGTGCTGCAAAATCCCTGTCACTGAGCTGAACCTCATTTTATTGTATGTTTGTGTGTTCTCTAGTGTGTACCTCACTGTAACACAAACACTTTATGAGATGAGTATAAACAGGTAGGAGAGGTACACACAACACCTCTCCTTCCTTTCTAAGCATTTCACACAAAATACACCTGAATGGAAATGCAGCCTTTAAAAGCTACAGGCAAGATTAGAGGTCTAGGACTGCATAAACTGTTAAGCATTCCCCTACTTGTAAAGATGCACTATACTCTGTAATATTTAGGAAAGCAGTAAAATCCCAAGTGACCATCAGATGCCTAAAGGCAGGAAAACTTAAAATGCTGCCAGTTCTGGCCTGTGAGCCACTGATGCCCACGGATTGAGAGAGACATCCCAGGGCGTGAGCTCTCTCAATCTTGCTGCCTTTGAGGGCTGCAAAACCTAACTGGTTCTGCTATACTAAGAGTTTGTCATCAAAGAGAGAAATGGGATTGCAGATGGTAGCATTTGTCCTGTGGGGAGTAAGAAATAAAGAACAGTAGATTTATACATACTTCTTTTCTCCATGTTGGCTGACAAGCAATGTAAGGTCTCTTTTGTATACTTGCTAACTTATTTTGATCTTGCTTTGTAAATGGAATCAGGAGCTCTTTGCGTATATTTAATCTGAAAAGAAAATAAACTTGTTGAATTTTCTCGTATACTTAAAAAATATGTATTCCAATTTATTTCTCTATCTTAAGTCAAAATAATGTATGAAAGGAATAATGGACTCGAATTTCAGTTGTTTTTTTTATTGTGCATGAGATCAGATTGCGTTTCCTGTCTATGAAACAGAAGAATACTTCTGTTTCTTTTGGGGAAATAACTAACCTCTGAAGATCAGATGGAAGGAGACCAAGCCACTTTATAGATGGAACGGTGAGATGATGGGCCTCAAAAGACATTGACTGAAATAAGAAAGGTCAACTATAACATTCAGTGAGTTTTAAATTATTTGAGATACATGCCTTCCAAGGTCATGGTCAGATTTTATTAGAAAGATAATTAGGTATTTTCACTATCAGAATGGAAGAGGAGGAGACAGTGCAATTGAAGCTTACTGTGACCCCTTGCTAGAAAGTCTTCCTGTGCTAAGATTTGCACCCTTCAGCATGTGACAGATTCTAGACTAGTCCAATTTAGGCTGCTCTGGTCTGAATAGTCCTGGTTTGGTTTTTTGACAGTCTATATTGAGTCTGACTTTCAAAACACAAACAAAAAAACAAACCACACACAAACAAAACCTAACCAAACCAACAAAAAACCTAAACCAAACCAAAAAATTGTGAGAGACATTCGTATCTGGAAATTTCTGGTATTTTCTGCTGGAAAGTATCACATCATATAAAAACAGCCCAAACAAAGGTTCATCTGGGCTGGTAGTATGACTATAGTAAATATCTTAGGGAAAAACGTACAAAGAATTAAGCAATTAATGATACTTCTCAGAATACTCCCCCTGTTCCCAACAATTTGTGACTCCAACTTTCTGAGACATAAGTGGTCTTGATGTAATACTTGATTTTGTTGGGTTGCTTTTAGAGTCCATGAAAACTTTTTTTCACCTACAGCACCCTACAGCAGTGTCACAGTTGAATTACATGTTGTGTAAAGGAATACTTCAATTGTTTGTAATAAACTTCACATATTCTAGTTTCATTTGATACACCTGTTGCTCTGTAACTGAACAAAATAAACTTTCAAAAGAACCTGACAATTGTAATTTAATCCTGGAAGATGGGAGTTTTGTCCTCTACCTCGTCTTTTAACAATGTAACAGCATCGTGCCTTCATCTTCCCTCTGACTCATCCATAATGTTCCACACTAACACATTTATCCATAACCAAATTCTCACCCCAAAACAAAATCTTCACCAACATAACATGATTTTGTGGAGAATCGCCTGTCTCACAAGTTATGTCCTCCTCCCAACGTCCCTCCAGCCTTCATTTCTCTTCTAAGGCAGAAACAAAGCAAAATGGAGAACACTGTTCTATTTAGAATGCCTGAAAACTGCCAGTGCAGCACAGGAAAAACTGTGAAATAAAGTTAAATGAAACATCTATCACTGTTACCCAGTTTCTTTTCTGTGCAGGAAGAAGCCGTTTCTGCAGATATACAAGGCCTAAAAACCAGTGCTTTGTGTTGTAACAAAATGATAAAAGGCAGTAACCATTCTAACAAAGGCTGTAACATTTCATACACTCCAGCTTCAAGCCTGGGCTACAAAACAATGTATTTGAAGTGGAAAAATTATACTCACCACAGATCCATATTTGTAGATGCACATTATTTCTACACCTAGGTCACAGAATACCAAATGTCAAGTGTCTGTTTATCTGCACACTAGGTATGTTTAAGAAGACTGCATTAAAGAATTCAATTTTGTGGCATGACAGTTATGGCTTTATGATCAGCGAGGTTCTTTGTGATTTACAACTATTTTTACAGTGTGTCAAAACAATCAGAATTTCAGCATAATTTGTCACCTTTATGTAGTTAAATGTTTCACACTATCTGTGCACAGTCAATTCAAAATGAGGGATAATCAGCTCTTCCCACATCGTCCCACCATCTATCACAAAAAGTGTCTCTTGACCTTGTGTAATCTGTATCTTAATACTATTGTTCTGAGCAGCCACTTCTCATTTTGCAGTCATCTCCCTAATTTCAAGTGGGATCAGTGTAGATCTATAAGGTTTTCTAAATTGCACACATGTGAATTCAGATTCTGAATTCAGACTAAGGTGTACACACTCACATACACAGAATCCCTCATGAAATGAGGGGAACCTCAGACCTTTTGCTGATGTAATAGAATAGCACCTCCAGAATGTGATGGACTTGGTTTTGGATTAACTTTATTCCTCCTGGCATCGGGGTTGTGGTTCACAGCTTTCTCTGCTGTAAATCTATTGACACGAGTGCTGGATAATTAATAGAAGTGTATATGAACTACTTTCAAACCAATAAAAGACTCACTTTGCTCAAACATACTATTTTCTTCATGTCTGTCTGGCCTAAGGATCGTAACGTAGTTTAAAATTATGCTTTATACCAAACCAAGAAAGGTTTACAAAAGTTCTTGTTATATCCTTTCATTTTACAAATGGAATAGTATAGCCAACAGCTGGAATTCTTGACAGAACAACATTTTCAATGTTTTTTAGCCCTGTAAAGGTAGAGCTGGGACCTCTTGAGACTTTTAGAAGCGGTCAAGTGCCCAACTCCCACTAAAATCAGAGGAATCATGCAATGGATCATAAAATTCCATTATTTTTAACCTCATTTTTAGGCCCACAGGTACTTCCAAATGTAGCTCTATTCTGAGCTACAAATTCTATAACAACTTTTTTTTTTTTTCCTTTTTAGCTATAAGTTAAGACTCTTATTAATACCTCAAAGCACAACAAATGTCACAGAGAGTAAGGGTAAGTTCCATGGGAATATAAAGCCAGTACTTCCGTTCAGTTAAACTCTTTCCATACTTCTACACATATTCTACATAAATCAGGAACCTTCTGATTGTGTTGGATCTCTGCTCTGAGAACCTTCCCATAAAAGTGAGAAAAGATATTTTAAATAAAAGTTGCTTTCCTTTTATGTTATTGAATGTCTATAGATTTACCATGTGGATCTGCATCCATAAGGGTGAAAATAGGAATTTGAAAACAATCCCACAGCTTTCTGACAAAAAGTCGTGTATTAAGATCTGGTATGCCTCTTCCCTACAGAAATAAAATAAAAGCAGGTTTAAATTAATAACAGTAACATCTGGCTACTTAAGTGTTTACATTTGCCATTTAAAAGCGAGCAAACAAACAAAATGCTGGCAGAAATATTTGTCCAGCAGCTATTTTGCAGGGCAAGTTCTATGCTCCTACTTTGGCTCTGTGAAGATGGAAGGAGGAACAGGCTGGAGAGCAGCACAGCAGATGTTCTGGATTACAGGCACTCTAGAAGTATCATACATTCCTCCAAGCAGTTAATTGGTAAGGTCTGCGGGTCGATGTATAGATGTACCCTGGTATCTATATAAGCTGGTGCAAGAAGGCCAATTTATTTCTTCTCAAAAGTACTTATGGCACTAATGAAACAAATATAAAACAAGTTCTTGCTATGACTGACTATATCTGGACAACATATGTCACAGTATAATGCTTCTCTCTCGTAGGTATGGGGCTATGTTCTTTCCTCGGTGTGGGCCAAATTTGTCCCACAAGTAGGGTTGTATATTCCATTTACATGTTCCACTTTCAGTACAATCTAAACTCAGCCAATTCTGTTTTATTTGGGTTCACTAAACCTAGGATCCTGGAGGACAAAAGTTTACTCAACAGTTAAGCCTTTGTGAGACTGAGTGGTGCAACAACTTTGCTGCAGAACATGAAGTTGATGAGCTACCAAGCTCTAAGGAGATGTTTGGAGGAAGTAAGTCTTCAGAATATGTATTTTAAACTTCTACAAGGATAATGACATTTAAAAAATATTGTTAGCCATGTTTCATATTAATTTTTTATGGTCTTTTGACCAAGTTTGAGCACCACCACAATGCTAAAGTGGTATTTAAATTCTTAAATCTACCTATGCAATGTAAGATGCATACCGTAATCATTATACATGGGGACAATTTATTGCAGAAGTCATCATCCAGAAGTCTCTGAAATGTTGCATCTTTTTCTACAATTAACATAAATTTGGCATGTGAGATTAAATCTTTTCTGTTAAGGTTAACTGCATGTAAAATGATCCATCACACCAATCAATTAAAACTAAATGCTCTGAAATACATGTTCTGGAGCCAAAAGCAGTGTTCATGACTCAATTTCAGAGCCAACAAGCAAAGAAAAAATTACCAGAACATTGTTTAACTTGGAATATTCTTTGTTTTTACTTTATTTTTTCAGTCTACAATGAGAGTCCTTGCTCAAAGGATACTTCTAATTCCTTCAACATTAGATGGCACAGTGACTGCCTAAAACAACAAAAATGAGATTAATCATTTTGAATAGAGAAAATGATATATTTTAAAATAACAACATTAGGTAATGAAGGACAAAATTACATCCTGAAACAACCATTCATCTTCTATATACAAGATCAATCTTGACATTTTCACCTCTTTTATAAGCGTGTTCAGCCATTTGTATCCTGCTCTATTGTATGGTTGTGTAGGAGTGTTTTCAAAAGTGGTTGTGCTAATGTCACATTGTTCATCATAGGGACATTACAGAGATAACAATATCCTGATTATTTTTGATCTGTTTTAGCCAGGAAAAAAAAAAAAGTCAGCTTGATGTGAAGGCTATAAATTTAATACAGGCTCAAAACACTTAAGTATTCTTTTTTGGAAGGCCATTAAACCTTTCTTTTATTAACCTATAACCTGATTTTATAAGTATTTAGGAACAACAATTTGAAGGCATAGTGATGTTTACTTTACGTCTCATACTAGGATTGTCTCAATCTGGCAATTGTATGGATCAGAAAACAGGAACTGGAGGAAGAACTTGGCAAAAGATTATTCATATGTTGAATTGTGTAGTCTATTTTTACTTCTGATTGCTAAATCACCGCCAGTGCCAGGGTGGGACAACTCAACAAATAAAAATACGAAGAGCTGTAGAAGAGCATTAATAACAGGGGACTTAACACTCTGCTTAAAAACAAACTATAATAGGCAGCTAAGGTTATCTTCCCATTTGGAAGCTACCAACTTAGGCTTACAATGAACACATATTCCAGAAAATCATGACAACAGTCATCAAGTCTGTGTTCTGTTCCTGCTTTCTTATTCGGTACGGCTATAGAAAACCTTTCAGAATTAGATTAGTTGTATCTCATCTCCTCAAGACACTTTTGGCTCTTGACTCTTGTGAAACCATAGTTATAAACTTTTTTTCAGCTTACTACCACCTTAGATAAAAATAGTTGACAATACAAGCCCTTCTAATGTCTATAATTCCTGTATAAGCTTGATATTACATAGCTTTGGTTGTACAGTGCTGGGCACATGAAGACAGTATCAGCTGTTACACTGCTGGAGAATCATCATTAAACTTCTGTAAATAAGAATATAATTGGGTGCAGAAATAGATTTTTGTTTGGTTGGTTTGGTTTGTTTTTTCCAATTATAGAGGCTCAGTTCAGTCTCTCATTTTTGCTGTTGCTACTAGAGGAGTCTGCCCAGTGTGGTAGAAGCAGCTCACTGAGGACTGTGTGGGTATGTTAACTTAGGCTGTGAGACTTGGTTTCTTACTTTGCCAGAAATCAATCTATTGTGGCATAAACGAAGTATGTTCAAAGCACCCAGGATTCTTTAACTCAGAGCACTTATTTGACAGAACATTGTAATATAAAGCCCAAGACAGACAGTAAGATAGATAGACCTTCTTCTACAAGGCTCCTGTGGTAGAAGGTAGTGCTATAAAGCCTATCCAAAGGATATATTCCTGGTGAGTATATAGCTGAGCTTCAGAATTGCAATGCAGTTGACAATACTTTTTATTTCTGTTTTTTCACCCAGGTTGTAATGTCTCAGTTTGCCACAAGCAGAGATATAATACACACAAGCATATATAATAATACATGCAGACAATATACATATGTATATATGTATATACACACACTGAGCTACAAGATGTGCAGGATATCATGCAAAGGTAGATGCTATGAACTACTGTTACTGTTTTATAATACATACTGTTGCACTGCAGGTACAATTCACTTTTGTACCATCTTCGTCAGTGTAACTTAAATACCCAGCAACAAAACCTTTAGTTGTAGACAACTGAAAAAAATGAGTAAGTCATATACAGTAAATTGGAAGTTACATGCTGTTATGTTACTATACTGCACAGGCAAAACAAGAAACTTCTGAAAAGAATTCTGACTAATAGGCAGTTATCAATCCCATCAACCTTTTAAACACCAAGCTGTGGTGTTGGCATCATGGACATAATGGCATCCTTGCAATAAATTATGTTAACAACTGCATTTTTAGATACAAAGGAATACTTGTAAGGCATAAGATACAAGGAAGTTTGGAATTTTGTTACATCTCTGAGTTTAAATTCTAATTTAAACCCCAATTTAGCAAATTGTTTGAGTATGAATTGCTAAACAGATGTCTTGCACTTGGAAGTTTAAGCGCTGCCTTCACTAGACAGTAGTAAAAGGCCCTGTGATTTTAGCTGGCAGTTTGTACCAAACTTTAGAACAAGCAAATTCTATGAATTTTCTCTGAAGAAAGAATCATTATGGTACCCTGTAATTAGGTTTCATATATGCAAATTACATCTTTATTTTAACTATGTATTTCCTCCTGATAACTTTTTTTTTTTTTTTTTGTATTTCAGCTTTCAGTTCAATCTGATCATTTAGAGATAACAATAAAAATGTTCATAAGCCACTTACTATATGTAGACTTCTCCGAGGTATCTTAAGCATGCAAGAAATGTCATTGATTATATTGTCCACAACACTCTGGCTACCAAACAGTAGTGTATCTGAGTAATATATATCTCTATCAAGACAAGAGATTGTATTGTAGTTATCATACTGAACAGCTCTAAGCTTGGAAGAATTATATAGAGGGCATGGGTAATCAGATCAAATGAAAGTGTTTAATATACAGGAATGTGTTATCATAGAAGCATAGAACCATTTTAGTTGGAAGAGACTTTTAAGGTCATCAAGTCCAACTGTTGGACCAGCACTGCCGTGTCACCACTAAACCATGTCCCTCAGCACCACATCTACATATCTTTTAAACCCTCCAGGGATGTGGACTCCACCACTGCCCCTGGGCATCCTGGGCCAGCCCTTGACAACCCTTTCACAGAAGAAATTTTTCCTAATGTCAAACCTAAACCTCCCCTGGTGCAACTTGAGGCTGTTTCATCTTGTCCTATTATTTGTTCCTTGGGAGAAGAGACCGAACCCACCTGCCTACAACTGACATCTGTCAGGGAGCTGTTGAGAATGAGAAGGTCTCCCCTGAGCCTCCTTTTCTCCAGGCTAAACAACCCCAGGTGCCTCATCCACTCCTCACAAGACTTGTGCTCTAGACCCTTCCCCAGCTTCGTTGCCCTTCTCTGGACATTAATCAGCATCTCAATGTCCTTCTTAAAGTGAGGGGCCCAAAAGTGAACCCAGGATTTGAGGTGCAGCCTCACCAGTGCCGAGTTCAGGGGGTGACCACTTCCCTAGTCTTGCTGGCCATACTATTTCTGATACAAGCCAGGATGCTGGTGGCCTTCTTATCTTACAGGTTTGCATTCTACAGGCTGTTATTCACACTGACATTCTTAAAATTCAACTTAATTCGAAATTATGGAAATGTAGTATGTTACCTTTTAGTTGCATAAGTATTGCTCTGCACCATCTTATAGATCATAGATAATATTTTGAGCATCAAAGCTGAAAAAGATACATTTAAAAATACTTTATCCATTTTCAGAAATGCATATATAATAAATTGCCCTTATATTCATAAAATAAAACTTTGAAACATGTATTTAACATGCTGTGAAAAATACAGAGCGACTGTACTAACCTATAGACTTAATAATTTCTAGCATTAGAAAAAATACGATGGAGTTAAGTGAGAACACGTATGCCCTGCTGTCCAGGCCAAGAAATTAAATGACTTGAGTTAGAAAAGAGAAATTAGGTTATTGTCCTTGTTCCAAGTTTCCTTCACTAGCTAGCTTTTTTGAAGAAGGGTGATGTTTCTACATTATATTTGCATATGCCTTCAGCAGACATTCATTCAGGGAGGGGAGAAACTGTGAGAATGCTGTGTTTATTTCACTGTCACTCAATATAATTTAATAGAGAAGAGCAAAGTTGAAGAGCTGGTCATAATATCAGGTTTTATTAGCCATGCACTTCTAAATAGAGTGGTTTGGTTTTTTTGTTTTTTGTTTTTTTTTTCCCCAGAGGTGTTGTTGCTTGTGTTTTGTTTTTGTTTTTTTTTTTTTTTACAAAGTATTAAAGTAAAATACAAGAAAAAAAACAATAATTCTGCTTTTGGATTTCTTTAACTTACCAAATTTTGGTGCTGAACTGGGGCAGTCACTTCTTATTTGTCTTGTAGTACAACGTGGTATCATCTGTAGACCTACAGAATCTTTAAATCTGATACATTGAAACAACAAACAAACAATAAAATTGTAAACTTACTGAGTATATGTAAATTGTTCTTTGCAAGGTAATTCAGACTCAGACCCCTTTCCTACAATCAAATATGCCAGTGCTGTTTTCAGACTCAGTACAGAAACCATCAGCTTGGGTGGGGCTGGAGTGGCCAAAAGAGAAGGCGGGCAGCAGTCATCACCTGCCTCGAGGACCTATTCAAAACACTACTGAACTGCCCCCATCCGATCACTGGATTCAACACATGAAAGAGTCCCTCAAGAAGGTGCTTCAAGATTGAATTTAATCCTAAAATACATAAGTTTCCAGGCAAAAGTAGAGGTGAGAAAAATATTTTATGCTTGGTTATAACAGTTAATATATCAGCAGCAACTATTATTTAGCATGAAAACAAAGAAGTAAGTGACAGAAGAACTGTGAATCATTATTAAAATACAAATCAAGTCTGACACAGGGATTTTCTGATGTGGAATGTATGAAAAAGTGCTCTTATCTCACCTAATTTATGCCCTTAAATTATCAGAATAACTCAATTATATTCCATTATTAACTTCTGGAAAGAAAAAGGTGGTCCATCCTATTCTCTAAACAGTTGTTTAATTCAAATGAGCTCCACCATTTAGTGTTTCACCATTTCATGTCTGGAGGTGCATATTTCACCCAAGGAATCAGTTATTTTAAGAACACTT
Source organism: Megaceryle torquata (assembly GCA_024611175.1). Classification (NCBI taxonomy): domain Eukaryota; kingdom Metazoa; phylum Chordata; class Aves; order Coraciiformes; family Cerylidae; genus Megaceryle; species Megaceryle torquata. The sequence continues at coordinate 33,584 of JANIJG010001688.1, read as the reverse complement.
CATTATTTTACTTAAAATTAATCTAGTGTCTGGTGATATGAGAGTCTTGTCTCCAAAGCATTCTTTTTTTCATTTCAAAGTTTTGTATGTACTTTTAAAAAGAATTTGTGGTAAAAGGGCTATAATTTTATGCAGAACCACGTAATGTTTCTGAAGTTCTTTGTCAAAAGGTTTTGCTCCATGCGTCCTTTGGGTGGCAGAACACACCACGGTGCAGATGTGTGAAGTGACCGCGATTACGAACAGCACCGCCTGGTATCTGCCGCCCAGCTTTAGAGTAACTTTCTTGCCTTTCTGCTGCAACATTTAAAGGCTATTTGTGCTCCTCAGTGGCAGGCTCCCTGCATTGTAACTGGGCGGAAGGAAAGCAGTAGTTTGGTGGGTTTTGTTTGGTTTTTGTTTGTTTGTTTGTTTTTTGGTTTTGTGGGGGTTTTTTGGTTGGTTGGTTGGTTTTGGGTTTTGTTTTGTTTTGTTTGTTTGGGTTTTTTTCTTTGTCTGGAAAGAAACAGCTGAGCAATGAAAACTGATTGTGCTACTCTAAGCCTAGCATTCTGACATAATTTTCAGGTGAATATCTCTCTGGGCATCTACAAATGTTTACAAGGAACTTTCAAACATGAAATCATTCTCTTGTTCTACTGGTTCCTGCCCAGCAGATTCCAGCTTTGTATATCAGGTATCAAAAAGCTGCCTAAAAAAAAAAAAAAAAAAAAAGTGCCCCACTGGCTATATTTTCTTCCTTTCATATTATATTTTGGCATTCTTTTTAGTAGTAGTAGTAGTATTAATATTATTATTGCCTATTTATTTTTGTCTTCTTAGAGTGCTGTATTAGAGTGGGATATAGGTCAGTATTCAACGGAAGTGCATATCTGAGATTACATTTCTCCACATAAGTAATGGTTTAGATTTTTTTTTTAATCTAATTGATGACTCTTGTTTTTAACACACTGTGATGTTAACTTGGTTTAATTTGAATGTTTTTCTCCCTATGTGTTCTGATGGCAAATAACATCTCACATTTGTTTTTGTAGCCTGGAATGCTGTTTCCCCAAAGATTGCCAAAAATTGCAAAACTCTGTTACAGTATTTTAATTTTACAGACATCTGAGTGAAACATTTTTGTCAAACTATCAAGACACAAACCATTAAATTCCCTGGAACATAGAAGCCTTTCAGTTAACTGATTACCTTCAGGCCCCTCAGGTTTTTTGATTGACAGAAATGTATGGTTCTCATTACAGAAGTATTCCACCGCAGTGTTACGCGTGGAAGGTTTGCTGTGCTTTCCCAACCTCAAATGTGCGCAAGGTGTCTACTTATAAGCACCTCTGAGATCTTATCAATCTAAATATCCTTTACCCACTGACATCCAAAGCTGTTACAATGCAAGAAATACAATGCAAGATTTGTGTCTTTTATCCTTTTGTTTCTGTATTATAGAAAGCAATTAACCTCTCAGTTTCAGGTATTTTCAGTTTAAATGAGCTTTTTGGAAAAATACTGTTGCACAAGCAACTTCTACAAATCACAAAGTGTGTTATAAAGGAGCACAGGATGCTTTTTCTCTGATCTCTAGATAAGCTGGCATAAGATCTGAAATTTAGATAACATATTAGAAACTTGGTTTGCTTTATTTGCCTGGTGAAGAGCCTAGAACACAACATAGAGGTAAGAAATACATCAGGAAGAAGTGAGATGCATCTTCTCTGAAGAACAAAAAGAAAAGTTTATCACTATCATTGTAAGAAATGAGATACCGTGAAGGAATACAGAGAAGAAGAAAAGCACAAAAAAGGCATTGGAGGATGAAATTGCTAGTAAGTGTTTTCAGCCTAAACCAGGGTTTTTTCACTCTAGCAGAACTTGTCATTTCTGGTTTCTACTGCTTCTAAAAAATGAGTATTTACAGGATCTCCCTTTCCTTTCTAACCCCTGTGATAATACTTTTACAATCCCCTTCATGCTATGGTCTGCTGTTACTTAATACATGATGCCTGTTCATGCAGGGTGGTTACTATACATTACTCTTTATTTGTCCATGACTTTTTAAGTACTCTAATTATTTATTGATTCTAATACATATAGAATTATGTATGATTAACTTTTCTGGAAGTTACATTATCAAATTTAACAAAATTAACATAAGGCAGGATTTGAAAATATACAATACTTACTCTATGTTCCTCCAATCTGATCTCTTGGCCAGTGTGAGAACAGGTGCTTTTTTTTGGGCCAAACTTTTAAATACACCTTCAATAACATTTTCTATTGCTTTGAGAACTTCAGAACTGAAACAAAGAAAATTAATGATATAGATCATATCATAAAATATAGTTGTTACAAAAATGTGGAGGAACTCTTTTGGTTTTTAATTTTGTTTTGCTCAAGTTCCCTAAAATCTTTGCCTTTCCATTCCAGATGCCTGATTAGGGACACAATTAAAAGCACTTTTCTATTCAGTCCTGAAACCATCAAATTTTTCATCAGCTGAATTTCTAGACCAACTGGTTAGTTTGTGACTAATGATTAATGTTTTACAATAAATGATGTAATATTGGCTTTGGCTATGGTTTGGGCTAAGTTGCTTTTAAATGCTGTAAATTTAAGAAATGTTCAAGAGTACAAATACTTCCTGTTGTACCATTGCACATTAACCTTTTGATCTGCTGCTGCAAACAAACTGTTAATGGTTTTAATTATACAAAGGCTTGGTCTCCAAAGATGCACTATAAAAAGAATAAAAGCTGTATCTTTCACCTAAAAAGACAAAGTAACCTTACAGCAGATCCCTTACAGCAAAACTGTAAGCTGGTTTGTATTATGACAGATGCTTTTTATTTTCATAAGCAATCTGACTCCAACATTTCAGCTGTCCTGAAAATTACAAGTGTACTATATACCATCACAATTATAGGTAGATATTAAAAGAACAGACAAACCTTGTTTTATCAGCAAAGTCCAATTTTGACATTAAGTAATATACCGAGTCAATACCAGTGCACGCAACACAGAATGAATTATCCCACTGTTACAAAATCATCAAGAATGAGTTTTAAAACCTAGCTATGAGTCTTCTTAAACAATAATGAAGTGTCATTAAAGCTCTCTGCTATCAGCTGAATATGTTTCTTCCATTCTGTAGCTCAGCTTACAGGCTTTCCAGCTCAGTTCCTCATTCTGCTGAAACTAGGTTACCATTTTTTGAAAGCAATTTCTGTAAAATATGAAGCTTTTATTTTAAAATGCTATTCATAATAGTAACTGTATTAAAAAACCTACTAGTATTACTAGCATTTTTGTTGAATAATATTAAACTGTTCAACAAACACAAAGTAAGATTTTTTTTCTGTTTTTCAGATGAATAAACTTGGACACAGAGAGATTAATGGTTTTCCAAAGGTGAAACAGAGTTTGGCATGCTGATAATACAAGAAGGCCTGGTCATGCAGCCAATATGTAAATTCATTTTCTACTGCATAGTAGCTTCACAATCAAATCTAAGATCCCCTAACTTTCAGACTCATAGTCTCTTCCTCCAGATTATAATCTTACATCTCAGTGCTATATCCAAAATAGAAATTCTGTTACACACAGAGGAAATGGTTGGCTGGTAAGCTAAAGGTGTATGTAAATGGTAAGAGTAAAATAGGTAAGCAAAGCTGACTGGTGAAAACCTCCAATGTAACAAAAATTAGAGTGTGTAAGACAATAAAATTATTTATAGGCAGATGGATGATAGAACAGATAGGTAGATAGGAAATCTGAACTGTGACATTGCTTTGATACTCATATTTTACTTATTCACTTTGTTCTGTCCACTGTAACAATCTTAATATTTCAGATGGACTTCAAAGTTTGCTGCAGAATTTGAAAGTCCAGATTTCTGTTCCAAGCCCAATTTCCTGATTTGTTGGCCAACAGAAATTGTAAATGTTGCAAAATAAGAGGAAGAGGACAGCGATTCTCTGTGTACACCCTGCTGATATTCCATCTCTTTTTGCAGAAATTAACTGAATTTTAATAAGCAAACACACCATACTGGCCAAGTGCGCCTACTTAAAATTCACTGTGGTTTAGTTAACAGAGAAACTGAGCTGAGAAGGGATGGACACTGTATATCCCACAGGGATTGCCTGCTCATTTCTAACAGGTTGCAGCATGAGTAAATACTTGTTTCTGTATAGCACATGACATTATCTTCAACATTAACAGCATAAAAGATTAAAATTATAGCATCTTTAGTAAGCAAACAATATAGATACAGCAGAGAAAGTTATAAATAAAAATCTGCAATGTAATAAAACAACACACTCCAAAACACAGAGCTGTACATCACAAAAGCCATGCAGCAACCATACCCTGCCACAAAGACCAACAACACTCCCAGTCATTATTATTACTATTAATATGGCTATTATTATTATTATCCATTATATTTTAAAAAACTTTTAAGATTCTCCAATTGTGTTCTAGCCCCTGAAGTTGATATACTGTGTATGGAAAGAGTCTTTTAAAAAATAATGAGAAGTGAAATTCAGTATGTTTGTTTTGTCACAGTTTTCTGTATTTCTGTCTGTATGTACAGACTTTTTGAAGAGGTCTGAGGGAATAGAGATGCCTTTTGCAGTGTAAGACCCCCTTCTCCCCTGTGTTTTTGCAGGGAAGTATGTTTTTCACTTTTGCCGGGTACAACGGTGCACTACCTACTGAAGTTTACCACAGAAAGAGAGTATGGGTGCTATTTTTCACATATTTACCTAGGGACATGGCTCTCATCACCAGACAAACTTTCCCTGAAGCTGGTCTTGTTCCCAGCTGGCACTTCAGTGGAACACACACTGTGGTTCTCCATCAAGGCTGGTGCAGACCAATCCAAGTTGGCTGGAAGGGATGAAGCCATGCTAAAAAGAGACAAAAGATATTACCAAAGAAATTTAGAAAAGGCTATTTTGCTTGCTGGGCTTAAAACTCATGGTCTGAGGTCAAACCATAGGGCCAGAGAAAGAAAGCAGAAAATACCTATAGAAATCAGTGTCAAGATTTTCCCGCCCTTCCTGACTGGCCAAGGCCTTTTCCCGCCCTTTCTCACAGGCAGGAGCTGGCCCTGCCCCTCCTGACTGATTGAGGCCCTTTCCTGCTCTTCCTGAACAACCAATCGCTTTTTTTTCCTGCTCTGCTGGACTAACCAATGGCATTTCCTGCTCTTCCTGACCACCCAATGGCTTTTTCCCACTCCTCCTGACTGACCAATGGTATGTCACGCTCTTGCTAACAGACAGGAGATGGCCCTGCCCACCCCAACTGCCAGGGTCTTTCTGCCAGGGCCTGTCTGACCCACATCCTCTGCCGGGAACTGAACCACAACAAGGTCTCTGGAGCTGCTGTGTCAGCAGACATTTAATCACAAGTTCTGTAGCACCCAGTTCTCAGGGTCACTGGAAGAAGTCTGGTCAGGCTGCCTAAAAACCAGCCAAACAGCTCACTTATACTTGTCTCATCTTTTCTGAATGGCGAGCAACTTTTTTTCCTTTAATATGAAATGTCTTTTCCTGACTGTTCTCAGTTGCTGGAAGAAAGCTGAAAAAGCTGAAAGCTCCAGGTGTTGAAAAATCAGCCTCCTTCCCCAAAATGGAATTCAACTTCTATTGAAATTAAAGTTTTAGCACTATTTTTATCACTTGTCTTCAGCACTCTGAAGTTTTAGAATAGACTTGGGATATGTTTTCAAATCTTTCTCAAGACATTGTTAAAAACTGGTGTTCTGAACAAACAATAAACCCCCAATTCTAAGAATCATGAATCACCAGATTCCAAGGAAGCCAATAATTAAGAAAAAAATGCTAAATTTTATAAGCTTATTGCTGAATCAGGACTTTTATGATTTGCGTGGCATCCTCAGAGGACACGACTCCAAAATGGATGACACAGGCAGGGACAGAGCATGAATCTGAAAAGGAACCCCACACGCAAGTATCATTTTGGTGCATTTTGTACCTGTTGTCTTTAGGTGTTTGCCATTTCCAACAAAAATTCCAGTCCTTCACTTCAGCAAGTTTAAACTCATTGTGATTTTAAAGAGAAAACAGAGTCCTTTTGGGAGACCTTGCGAGGGCCGGATGGGAGCACCAGCGCCTGGTCAGCTCCTGTTTGTGGCCCAGGAACCCCCCAGCGCCCCATGTCCTCCTGGAGCAGAATCAACCACACGCTCTGTTTCTTCAGTGGGTTTTGAGTGCACAGATCAGGGCTCCTTCACTGGCAGCTTGGTGATGAGAAAAAGCAAAGTCTAGGAATTTAAACTGCTTTTACCTTTACAGTTATGATAAGCCAAATTGTATTTTCAGCTCATAACTACATCATAGTAACTGCCTGATAGTGGTCATTCTGAGCGTGTTAGCAGTTACTTAGCAGATAAATATCTTAAGGCTTGTGCTTTCTAGAGGAAGTTTTTTAAAGCCCACTGTTGATAACATCATCTTTTATGCACAGCAGCCAGTAATATTGGAAGCTGTGCTCTATCTAGCTCACTGCCAACAGCATTTCAAACATTGCAATGCTTAGACTTGTTGCTAGCAAGTTAGATGATGCAGTGTTTAAAATGTTGGAGGCAGCTGGTTTCTCCTGCTGTTCCATTAGCTACTACCCCTGAACCTTTCTTCTTCAGTACTTGTAAGAGTAAGCTGTCCAAATCCAGCTTTGGTAGGTAATTAAAAAATTCATGCATTGATTTATTCAAGGAAAACCTCAGGCTATGAAGATATGAACACAAGGTGCTTCAATTAACAGGCAAGCAAAAAAAAAAGGGGGGGGGGGGGAATTAATAAATTGAAATTTCCAGATCTTTCATCTTAAGTCTTTGGCCTTTAGGTACCTTGAGATCACTCCGGAAATATTTTATGCAAAATCTCAGTAGCTCTTTCCAACAATTCAACATCAAAATCAAGAGATGTTTGTTTGATATAGAAATGACAAAATTATATCATGCCCCTAGCAACAGACTGCAAACAGAACTATATACATCAACTTGTGAGAAGGTAATTTAATGTCTTGTTTCTTCACAGCAGCAAACAGCAGCTATAGAAAAAGCACATCCAAAACACCCCATGCTTATACTTGACTTAATAAACCAGAGATTGATATACAAGCAGCAACAATGAAAATTTCTATGCTTCAACCTTAAGATTGCACATATATATGTAAATAAATATGTATATATAACCACATAAATTAGTATCCAGAATATGACCAGTATATGAACTTACATCACTTACATTCACTTACATCAGTAAGTGAACTAGTAGGTTAATTTCCTACAATCCTCTCTATTTATTTATTTAAACATTTAAACTCTGCTTGCAAACAAAACAAACAAACAAACAAACAAACAAAATAAAAAAACCCACCTCAAACATCAATTGCAAATACAGACTGCATATTTTTTTTAGAATAGGAGGAAAACGAATAGGAAACAATTATGGAACCGTCATTAAATGTTAAGGTGGAAAGAAAAATGCAAAAAAAAAAAGCAATATAGCCAATGCAGCTATCTCAGTGTTTTGTCTTGCTTCTACAAAGATGTGCAGTAGAGGGCACCACAGATAGCAGAGAGAAGAAGATTACTACTTTGAAGCTGTTAAATTTAACACTATGATTTCACTAATCCCTGATAAAACAAGTATGATAGGTAATGGAACACTTTCAGATTTGTTTTCTTTAAAAGATATCATGTTCCAAAAAGTTCACTTAAGATTGTCTCCTATTATAAACACATGCTCTTATCAGGCCCTTTTTGGAGGAAGCTATGCTATCAAGTAGTCTGTGTGATGCCAGTTTCAAAGTCTGTCTGTAACTGCTGAAGAACCACCTGTCTGGATCATAACCTGTTGCTGTCACTACATACTACACAATCACAGAGCTATACAGAACAAAAATGTGCATTTATCATAGTGCCAAGATTTAAAATTGCTTGTTACTGATTTCTCATATATAATTAACTGCATCAGTAAAATAAATAATATGTAAAATATGTAAAATCATATGTATGTTTTTCCCTTTTCTTCACTGCATACCTTATGAAAAGTTTTTTCTTCTTCGTATGTAGTAAGTCTCTTACATTAAGTTTTCATGATTGCTATGGTAAGTCTCTCCAAACGGTCTGCCCTTCATTCTTTTAACAGACTGGTCAGCACATCAGTGGGCTTGATATGCCTATTTTCAATTAATGTCAAACAGCATGTCCAATCCAGACTTTTACCCAAACCTTAAAAAAAAAAAAACCAAAAAACCCCCAAAAAGCCAAAAAGAGGCATCTGTAAAAGCCAGTGATTCAGTGTAAGCAGATTTGGGGCAGATAAGAGTGTTAAGGAGAGAGATGGAAGCTTAAAAACCACAATAGGATCGGGGGGGTGAAAACCCCATTTCCCATTTAAGAGTTTCTTGGGAGTATGCCTACTGTGCTCCAGCAAGCTTCAATTTCTTTCTGGCTTTCTTGCTTGTGATCTGGACAATCCTTGGAAGGACTGACATTTAGTGAGCAAACAGATTGTACTGGGAGGATGAAACAAACAGGAGCCAGATATATCACCTGCCAGTTACATGAAAAGTTACCGATCTTTTTCTAATGAGCAAAGCCCAGAGAAATAGGAGATGAAAAGTCATTCACTGCTAGCGGCTAACAACTTCAAATGGGATACTGATACCTCCTTCCAACTAACATGGTTGGCTAAAAAAAAACCCCAACAAAATCAAAACTAATCCATGTTTTAGTTTACCTCGTCCTGGAGTGAGAAACACCTGCAAAATATTTATTCTGTGCTGAGCCAAATCACCCTAAGAGGAAGAGGGGTTTTGTTACCATCTCTTCTTTTTATGTTTTATCTCTCAGCCAGAAATAAACTCTAACAGGCCTTTCTTAAAAGGAAAAGTAACTTTGATCTAGCCCCTGTCACAGTGATTTTCGGATCCAACATTTTCTAAGGCTTTTAGTGGCAGTAAATGTATTTTGGGTGGCAGGGCAAGACAGGCATTTGAGACAGAAACACATAGTAAATTAAATAAAAGAATGCTTTTTCCCAGTCTAGCATAAATGCCACATGCACTCTGGTTCATTGGCAATATCTAAGCTGCGAACAGGCAGCATTATATGACTGAATATTTCAAAGACATGTTTGTTACATGCTGAGAAGTTTGAGTTTGCCCAGTGCTATCATAGCCACTATTTCTCATTCCTAAACTGGTCTCACACTAAGACAGGAAACTCCTTCAGCCTGATTCTCCTTCTGAAGTCCCAGTTACTGTTTCAACTTCTCATACTTGCCAGTTTTAAAACAGGAACTGTGGGCTGTAGGCACATGCCCTGCCTGACACTAAAAAAAAAAAAAATCAGATGTGGCAGCTCTAAGGCTTGGAAAAGTTAGATGAAACTGAGAATAAGATTTTACATGGGGAAGCTGGGCATTCTACTACTTTTATTACTCTTTTGAAGACAATGTTGTAGAGAAACATAGAGAAAATACTTTGAAACATCCAAGCCTTTGTGTACCTTAGAATCATATAATCATAAACTGGTTTGGGTTGGAAGAGACCCTTCAAGGTCATCTAGTCCAATTCCCCTGCAGTCAGCAGGGACATCTGCAACTAGAGCAGGTTGTTCAGAGTCCTGTCCAACCTCACCTGCAATGTTTTCAGGGATGGGGCAGCGAGTACCTCTCTAGGCAACCTGAACCAGTCTCTCACCACATTCATTGTAAAAATTTTCTTCCTTATCTCTAGTCTAAATCTCCCCTTTTAGTTTAAAACCATCACCCCTTGTCCGTCGCAGCAGGCCCTGCTCAAAAGTCTATCCCCATCTTTCTCAGAGGCACCCTTTAAGTATTGAAAGGCCACAATAAGGTCTCCCTGGAGCCTTCTCTTCTCCAGGACAAACACCCGCAACTCTCTCAGCCTGGCCTCCCAGCAGAGGGGTTCCAGCCCTCAGATCATTTTTATGGCCTCCTCTGGACCGACTCCAACAGGTCCATGTCTTTCTTACACGGAGTGTAAGTGACTGCTGAAAATATACAGATTGTCCTGCTTTTGAAGAACCTACAGGTCTTTCACATGCAGACAATAAATATAATTGTCTATATTATGGACAAAATGTTAAACTCTTTCTCTGATGATTTCTATATCAAAATTCCATGACAGCTGAATAATGAAAGAGATCAGGCAAATACCTGGTGACACTGTGCACCTAATGCTCATCTAGTTCTAAGAGAGTTGAACACCTATCATCTACCTATTACCCCATTTTTCATTGCTAGGAACAGAAATCAAATTAAAATCTGAGATGAAGTGCTTATAGGATATCTAGGTAAACAATAAGCTGAGGGTCTAGGGGTGTGTTACAGCCAGTTCTGGCAGTGCCCAGAGCTGCTCTTACTGCCTCTATGGTAAAAACCTGACCAAAACCACTCATCAGCAGCAGTAAGTTCCCAGGTAGCTACATGTCGTACCACAGAAGCACTAATGGTATCTAATTAATTGATTTGTAAACATCTATATACTAGTAAAAGTCCAAATCTGGAGTTTTAACTGAACATTGAATAAACATGTTATTAGGAAAATTTCTGATTAGAAAAAAATGTGTTAAAGGGAAAATATGTTGAAAGAAACAAATGGAAGACATTTGTGCTAAAACGTAACTGGAAAGCAAGAATGTCTTCTATTCCATGTTCATGTGACAGCAGTCTTGGAAACAGCTGCACCATTTCTTCTGGCTTTCAAAAGGTAAAAATGTCCTGTTTATTCTGTTTTCCTTTTAGTGGCAAAATCCTAGAAAGCATGAAAACTCAGGTGTCATTTTGTTCTTCAAACCCCAAAATGCCAGCTGCTGTACATTAAAAATACTTGAGCCAAAATCTGTTCTTTCATTTATGTGAATGCCACACCAGTGCTGTCATGGCCCCAGATTTATGCCAACAGGTAAAATTCAGGATGGATTTTAGACCTTTGTTATTAACTATTTAATAGCGCCTGGGGAAAGTGAAGTAAGAGGATAACATAGGAGTCTATTCTGACACTGAGGACTGTGGGCCATTTAAATAATAAAAAGGGCAGGGCAGTTGATTATCAGAATTCTACTTCATTTTTGGAAACCTAGATTAAAATCAACTTTATGTCATCCTTTAAAATGCAGTTGGTGATTTTAATTAAGCTACTAATGTTAATTGGTCCACACCACAAAAATGCCATGGGCATTGTGATGTAATTTTGGATTAATGGGAACCTTTGCTTTTCAGGGTCCTAGGAATCCACAGAAAAGTATACTGAATAAAAATATAGCATAGATGTCCTATCATGGTTTGCTTGGATTTTTTACTGGAGGAGAAGAGAAAAAAAACATGATTCAAGTATAAACATGAATCCAGACCAAAACTTGGGTTACTTACTGAGTTGTTGTATAAGTAGTTTGGATCCAGTGAGACTGTTCAATGTCCTTCAGTAAAGACTTCTCTGCGCTGCCTTTCCGGGAGACATTTTTAGTCCACTCAAACATGTTTCAAAGTCTATATCTATATGTATAGACCAGTCTTTTCTCTGTACTCAGGAGCTAACTCAATCCAGTGTTGGCTGGATGTCACTGCTATAAACCATCTCCTGTATTTGGGCATGGAGGAAAGTAGGACAATTTGCTCTGGTTTGCCTTGTTCCACTCCTGTCTGAAAGCAACCAACCATCCTGAGTCTGGCTTGATGGATCTTCCTGTAAAGCAGCTTTCTGTCTGCTTGTTCAGGACTGGGCTCTAGAAAGTACTGGACCAGAAGATTCACAAGATGTCCCACTGCCAAAAAATGTATACAGCTCACAGCTACAAGAATGTGTTTATTGTTCAGTTAATAGAACCATGGAGTCTGTGCACATAAAGTTCTGCAATATAAATCTCCCCTGGGCTGATCTTGTGTATTGATCCCAAAGGGAGTTCAGTGCTGAATTTGGGCCTTAAAGAATTGAATAGAACAAATTTATAATATTCTCTAAAGACAAAATCATCTGGCACAAACAGGATTTTGGAGCTGTAGACTAAAGACTTTTCTGCACTGGAAAGTTGACTGGAATTGCTATTGCAGAATAAGCTATTCTGGAACAACTTACTGTCTGACCCACGACTTCTCCAGTCTGGAATATCCACACAGGGAGCTGTTATGGATGGTTTATTCAGAAATAGCTGTTGTGGTCACTTTTCTCACACAGATAAATACACAGTATCCATGCACGTCTGTAATAAGGAAAAAGCTTGGGTTTTTGGTTGGTTTGTTGTTGGGTTTTTTTTTTTTTTTGTTGTTGTTTGTTTGTGTTTGGTTGTGGGGTTTTTTTTGTTTTTGTTTTTGGTGGGTTTTTTTGTTTTGTGGGTTTTTTGGGGTTTGGGGGGGGGGGTTGGTTGTTGTTTGGGGGGGGTTTTTTGTTTTGTTTTTTTTTTTTTCAGAAAAATACTTTTTTTTTTTCCCTGATATAAAACATGTGGCAAAATGGTAGACAGGGAACTTTCAATCAGATCCTGATGCAATTGATTAAGACCGTTTATCAAATTTTCTAATATAAAATATATTATAAGAATTTACTGTGATTACTTATATGCTAAGAACCGCTCTACATCTGCAAGGCTATGTCCATTACAGGATGTTGCATCAGCTTAACTAAATCATTTTGAAAAAAAACATACCTAATTAAGTCAGTACAGAAATATTAACAACATTATTTGTTTTAGCCTGTGATTGATGGACCTCACATCTCAGTCATCAGCCTTCTGATAACAACATACAAGCTTTTAGAAAGAAATACAACAGGCCCCTGCAAAAGACAACCTTTTTTTAGTGTTAGCTCACTAATTTTAATAAAAAATAAGTATACAATAAATAAATGAATAAGCCACTTGCTGCCAGCAGTATCTCTTCTCCATTAAGAATTTCTGTTTGTGCCTTGGGCACAGGTGGATGACTGGTGGGTCTAAAACTTGTTACCAGAGTTCCTTTCCAAAAATCAGATGTAGAGTTAATTTATTCTTTCAATATTTTTCTGTATGTCCTCTGCTCTGTAAAGGGTCTCTCATGCATTGTGCTGGAATGCTTCCATGTTTGGATTCACTCGTGAGGAGTTTAGAGTGCCAGGAATGCAAGATTGGGACCTGAACATGTCAAGGAGAAGAAATAAAAAGTGGCTGGTGTAGAAACTGGCATTGCTGAAGATATTATCATCTGTCTATTAGTTCTAAGAAAACAGTATTTAAAGCTTTCTTTATAAATTAAACTGAAGGTTTTCTTACAGCCATTTAATAAAGTTTGATACTTCATTAGAAGGAAAACTACCATGCTCATCAACCAATCCAGATTCTTATTTGGTGTGGAGAGAGGGATGAGATCATATCCTCAGCAAAATTACAGAATGCTAAGGAACAAATCAGGAGAGCCAATTCCTAATTCTCATTTTAATGACAGAGTACCTCATATTAGTGATGTAATGTAAGCAAATAATAGGTGTTGCTGAACAGCTGCTATTACACTATATTGGCTCTTCTCTCTTGAAGATTCAAGCAGGACAGAACTGTTCATTTAAGTTTTAAGTAAATTGATTTTCTCTCTGTTTCAGCCATATTATGATGGCCAATACATCAAAATCTTCATTTTGACTTTTTTTTAAAAGTCCATTAAAAAGAGTTAATTCATGTAGAACATGGTTATTCTATAGAGATGACACTGAAATTTAGACTTAACTCCAGAAAACTGGATTTGCTGAACAAATACTATTGTGACACATACAGAGAGTAGTAAGAAAACCAAAATGTTGCCTCTTGGATACTTTTAAAATATTTTTGACTTTCTATAGTTTTTCAAGGACTCTTGATGATAAAGATTTACAGTCTAAAATAAATATTTATATAATGATGTATTTTGACAGAGAAAGACAAAACTTTATATAAAGCCATTTTTGCCAACAAACAAGCCAAAGTTGCCACAGAGAAAGAAAAACACAGAAATATAGCAGCAATAAAATGATAATCTGAATAATTAATAGGAGTAAGAGAACTACACCACATCAGTTGTCTGGAAGGATCCAAATCTCTACAGATTTGTGTAGGCATGGGAAATCACTGACACACTACTGAAATATAGGCTCTTCTGGCCTGGAATTTGGAAGTAATTCTAATGGTTCTAAGAAGTGCTCTGCTAGCAATATGTTTTCTGGAATTCATGGTTCTACCCATGGGAACTGGTGGGAATCAGATTGTCCACTCATACTGACAGAATGAATGGCTACAAGAACAATTTTGTATAATCTCTTAGGGAGGAAAAGGCTGTGGCAAAGGGATTCCCATGGAAGTCCTGGGGGTGGGGGGGGGGGAAAAGAAAGAAAGAAAGAAAGAAGGTTTCATTCTGGTGCAGCAATTCATTACAAGATTATTACCTAAATATTTTCATGTCACTGTTACACTGGAAAGAATCAAAAGAGCCGCTAGTAGGAAGAAAATGATAAATGGAATTTGGAAAGCCAAACCAGTGCTCAGGCTAGAACTGGAAGAAACAGGAGAAAGAAGGGATAAAATAGGAAAATTCAGTTAAGCAAACAGGTGGAATTACATAAGAAAACATGCTGCTTTTTTTTTTATTTTCCTGTTGGAATGTATTTTGAAAAACTAGAGCACAGCCTTCAAATGCAGAGACTGGGGGTCTGAAAGAGGACTGAACAAAAGGTTTTCATAACACTCTGCACCCATTCTTTGATTTCAGGAGTATGCATTTATTGGGAACATATTTTGCATTCACATTGTACTTATTCTCCTCATGCAGAGAGAAAAACAACACACCACAAACCAAAGAGGTCACTAAACTCACATGAGATGGATTTAGTCACTGATAGCGTACAACTAAAAAAAAAAATCAATTATTTAGATGATGCAAAAGCCAATATTTATAAGGATTCAAAGTGATTTCCAATCCTAGTGGAAAACTTCTCATTTCAAAAATTAAATAATGCCTGTTTTACAGGATACATTCTTGCAGAATATGCAGTTATCATTCTCATTCATAATAATTTTCAACTATTATAGGGGAACAATAACAGTCTTGATTTTTTTCTGTGTTACAGACCATTCAGTCTTCTGATGGAGAGTTAAACTAAAAGCAAACTTTTAAATTACGCATTTCAGTATTTTGTATGACACACTTGCAATAAATAAAATGATACTCTAAGGTCAGTCATGCTACAACACTGTAATAAAAACACTTTCTACTGAGTGTTTGAGAAATTATTATCAGTAACTGTTCTCAAGTTTTCCTAATTGTAAAATCCCAAGTGGACTTGATATTTGGTAAAAATTTCTGTGCAGCACAAATGTATATTCTTATCATAATTATAAAAAGAAAATCTGTTAAGTTCTGCCAGCTGACTTCCTAGGTAAAAGCCTTGGCTATAAATACAGTGAGGCAGATCAGTGATAACGATATGTCAAGTTCATCTTTGTACTCCATTCATTGTCACATCATTACTGGCAAGATTAGTAATAGCATATTTGCATTGATTTATACTAGCTATAGATGCTCTGTAGGGCACAGATGCAGAAGTTTTTCATCCATGGAAAAAGCTGTCATACTCTCCTTTTTTCTAGTCATGCCCCTGTCTATGTGGTAGTAGAGAGATGGACTTTCTGTCACTGGAGTCTCCTGCACAGGAGTCACCTTCTCTAAAGCCAAGCATAATGCAAAACTATGTCTTTGCTAATAGCTAGGGAAGGTGACCGAAAGATGACAAGAGGGAAAAGGCTGGAGTTCTTAAACCCTTTCTTGCGCTGACTTGCACAGGCACAACATGCTCCCAGACATCTATGGGTACCAGTGCAATTTGGCAAGGAAAAGGGCAGTCAGCAGTGGTGGAGCAGGGACTCTGAATTGAAGCTGGACGTACTCAAATAGACAGGGCCGGTTATATTGCACTCAGTTTTGGCTCCCCCAAATAAAAAGCAGTGTGGAGAATCTAAAGGAGGTTCAGCAGAGGGTTACTGATATGGTCTGGGCCAAGAGTACATGACATAAAAGGAGAGATTGAAGGTGCGGGGCTTGCTTCTCCTGGTGAAAAAGAGGCCAAGGACTGATCTCTGCCTGACTGGTGGTTACAGAGAGGACAGCCAAGTTCTTCTTGGTAGGTAGTGTCATATGACAGAACAAGGAGCAATGGCCATAAATTACAGCGTGGGAGGTTCAGTTGAAAATTAGGAAAAAATGTTACTAATTTTTCAGACATTCTTTGAAAAACAAAACCAAATAAATCCTCAACAACTACAAAAACAACAGCCCAGTATGACTACAATTGGAAAACCTAATATAAAATTGAAAATTGCAATCCTCTGGTTTCTTCCTGTTTCAGATAACTCCTACCTTCAATATTACACTATTCCATATATTTTATCACACATGTATTCTACATGCATATGTTACATGTTACCTGTATGCAACACTTTTGTTCAAAATTCTTTGTATGCAATTTGAAGTTGACAGAATGCCATTTTTTGGTGAGGAATGAATTCTTTCTGAACAGGCAAAAACCAGAGGTGGTTAATTTGCAAAGTGATATTGACTATCATCTTTAATCAAAAATTAGCTTTTCCTAATGAATTTATTGAATTGTTTGGGCACCATTGCATCATTTTGTCCAATGGGATTAAAAAAAAAACAAAAAAAGAAATGGTTGGAAAGAAAATAAAAACTATTAAAAGGAAACTGCAAAAATCTATTAGCCTCAGCAATGTGGGCATGCTAATTAACTAGCAGCAGTTACTTCAATAATCAAGACAGGTTATTTCTTGTATTTATTACAGGCACTTTCCGGTATTTATTACATCAGCTGTGATATTTATCTTATCATCTATTTAGAAGTTCACATTGGAACATTTGTGCTACAGTAAAGGGGTTAATTTTGAACATCTAAACTTCAAATATTGTATTTAAGGTACTCTGTGACACCAACAAGTTTTCACCTTTCCCTCAGGATTTTAATTCTACCAAGACTTTTCAGACAGCTTATACTAATTTTAGTGCTTCCAAACCCAGTTCCAACCACTAAGCTTTGCAGTACCTAGCGAGAAAACTGGTTTTATTTCCTTTGAATTTTTTCAGTTTCCACAGACCAGTGGTTAGTATTTTCAATACAGACTCTGTATTCAAGAAGCACTAAATGTTTACAACATGGGTGACATAATTGTCTCTACAACGTTAAAAGCTGATGCATGGAGTCACCTACAGGCAAATCAAAGCTTTTTGAACATTTGATTACTGTCTCTACAAAAAATCTGTAATGATAAAGATAATGACTGAAGGTATATAAATATTGATTTATGTTTTATCAGATCAACTACTGTTTAAAACCTCTTTTTAAGAAAAAAAGTAATCCCTGAGAGTTCACCCTGAATTCATACTGAATTTGTCAGTTTCAATCTGATTTAATAATGTCTCTGTGCTTCAACATACTGATGAAAAGACTCATGAATTGTCACATAGATTTTCTTCATGAGAGGATATTTTATATGAACTTTTTAGAGCAACTGGCCACAAAATCTAAGAAACAGCTACCAGGCTTCTCTGAGTTGGTTTAAGAGATGTCAAAGTAGGAGGAGAGCAAACACCACAATGCTTTGTAGTCCTGTTTGGCAACTATGGGCTAAATTGCCTCCTGCCTTCTATTCTTAATAAAAAACATAAGACATATTATACTTTTAAATCCAAAGTCCACCTAGTCTAAAATTCTGCTCCTGACAGCAATCAGCACTGGATATTATGAGAAAAGCATCAGGATCTGTCTATGACTCAGGTCCAGAAGTCTTTGTCTTCATTAATTATTATTTTTTTTGCACATGCACATTTTCATCATACAAAATGTCCTGTGATAGGGAGTTCCACAGATTACTCACTCACTCTCAAAGATGCACCTACTTAAACCTGCTATTTGCTTGTTCTTTAGGATGCCCCTCACTGTGATGAACAAGACAGTGAACAATCAGACAACATCCACCTTTCCCATGTCACTCAGCCAGGTGGGTTTTTTTATGTTTGTATCATATCCCCATATTGCTTCCTCTGACTTTTATTGTCATGAACTAGGGAAGAAAAAAATAAAAAGAAAACAGGCACAAAGGAAAATGGAAAAAAGCAAAGACGCTTAAGCTCCTGAACCACAAGAAGGGATCACAGTGCTTAGGATGTTTGCGGATGATACCTGGAGCAGAGAATAAGAGCAGGAAAGTAGTCTGGGAACAAACACAGAGGAAGGAGAGTGGAAAACCCTAAATGACAGGAACAGGTGACAATTCCAGGCAAGACCCTCTATATTGTTTTGGTGATGATACAGGTATTGACATTCAGAAGGAATTCTGGCCATCTTGAACATGGCTGGAAGCTACACACTTCCTCTATTCCTTCCTTCCCCCACACATGTCAGATTTGCAATCAAATGAAAATACCAGTTTTTAAATTCCTTAACATTTGGGTGTACAAAGGAAGGTTTTTAGACTCCCACTGATATTTCAACCCATGGGAATCTGAGATCATGGTTTGGAAATTCAATGTACAGAAGGACATTAAGGAGATATACCATCTTTTTTCACCACTGGAGGGAACTTTTTTGCCCTAGCTTGAAAAAGAACTTGGGTGTGATTAAGATAAAATAGATTATGGAGAATTTGATATATGTGTAAATGCTTCCAGATATTTAATCAATGGGGAAGCAGTGGAACAGGTTTAGGCTGCCTAAAGGTTGATGACCTGTTCTGATAAAACCTGGCTGGACTATAGAAGTCATTCAATATCCATCCTTGCTGCAGTTTCTCATGGCCAGCTAGCCACACAGAGCACAGATTCCTGATTTTATTAGATTTTTAACTTGCCACCCTCATACAGGTTATTGCATTAGGATATAAGAAAGTCACCTGAAAGGAACGTGGAAGTTCTACCTATCAAAAAAGCCTCCAAACCCATTATATATCCCAGTTGGGATGGAGAGAAGGAAACTGTAGGAAATATTGGCTAAAAGTCCTACTATATGCATAGACATGAATCTTGGCTGCCCACTGTATGAGCTAAAATGTTGGATAGTAACAGTGCTCTAGAAAAGATTGAACCCTGGGGCTTACTGCTAGGAGTGATGGATTTAATTAGCAGGGTGTGTCTAGAGGGAATGAAGGAGATTCTTCTCAGGACATGCCTACACTTGAAACTGTGTGGGTTTTGTGCATCTCTGTTAAATGATCTGAAAAAACTATTGTCTGATCAATGCACACACACCACCTCATAATACTGTCCCACACATAAAACACTCTTTATTTTCTGTCTCTGCAGTTCTTCATACAATGACAACATACTCTTTATGAGCTTAGTCTAATTTCTCATCTTGTTCAAACTCCTTTAGTGGTTTTTTTATATTTCCCATATGCTCAGTAGTGAAACAGTTCACACCTTTTCAGTCACAAATAGAATAAAAACTGGCAGATTAGCACACAACTGAAAAAAATATACCCAGTGAAAATGCTAAGCTATGGTTTTGCCTCTGATCAGCAGATTACGTTAAATAACATATTTCCATTTATGCAGCAGAAGATTTTATTAGTCAATAGATCCACTCAATCTTAGAAGAAAGAATTAATCTTATGTAATTGGAGTTTTGTTTCAGGAAATGAATTTATACTAAGAGATTCAGTCTCAATTAATTGAAAAGATTGGGTCTGTTCATGTTTCACTCAGCAGTTGTATTTGCTCTCTAATTTGCAGGAGTCCATACTAGGAAAAAAAAAAAAACCAAACAAAAATACCAAGAGGAAAGGGATGTGTATGTATACAACGTTTGTGTGCAGACAAGAAATGGGTTCTCTTGAGCTGTGCTACTAGTTGCAACTCTTAAAAGATCTCAGAAAATCTCGGAACATTTACATGTTAGTTGCTGTGTCTGTAAAATGGAAACTGAGCACTTGGTTTTCTCCCATAACTGCTGGTAGCATTGGCATCCATAGAACGTGGAGTAGGTAAGTGCACTACTAGTATTACCAATGTAACAAAATCAAAGAAAGCAGGATAAGATTTCATGGATGGGAAACACTGCCTTAACAAGAGCCTTTTTCAAATCTTTCTCTCCCGACAAAAGATGAGGAAATTACTAGTAAATGCATTAAATTGTATTAGAGGAGGGGAAAAAAAAAAAAAAAAAAGCCTGCCATCTTTATATTCAGCCAAGAGAAGAAAAACCAGCATTGAGCTGTACTACACACAAAAATGTTTGCATATTGTGATCCTGTATCAAGCTTATGTCCCAGTGTGGGAATTTCATTTGCAAAAGAACTGCAGGGATTGTTCTGCAAAGAGCATCTAAGCCTACGGACCCCCCTGCCTTTCCCAGGAACTCTTGCTGCTTAGCTTACTCTTTCTGGCTGTGAAGTTTGAAAAGAGTTCACAGAGGAGCAACAGGATCAGACTTCCCCTCTCACCTTTTGTCGCAGAAGAAGAAAAGGGTTTGATCCAGCCCTCTAAAAACATTTCAGAGTGAATCAGACTGCAAACAAACCCATACTACTCACAAAATGTACCCTCATAAAAAAAGTCACCTTTCTAACTCCTGGAATTAAAATCTTTAAAGCTGCTAGTTACAACCAAATGTAGCCAAAAATCTTTAAGATCTAATATAAATGATACTGAAACTATCATTTGCTATGACTTAAGTATTCCATAGGTCTGATTTTAGCTTCCATTGAAAGCTGCGGTAAGGAACCACTACTCCTGGACACACAGGCACATACACACGCACATATTTCAGCCAACCTACCACTACCAGTTCCAGGTCACACTGATTAACACTTTTCACATAAACACACTTTTTCTTATTTCAAATGTTAATGCCTGCTTAGTGTAAGGTGAAAGTCTACCCAACGATAGAATCCCTTAAGAGTGTTAATTAAACAGGACAATAATAATCCACTGGTGATTTATAGTGAGGTGGATTACTAGACCATAGTGGTTGGTCTGATAGGCATTTATTGCCTACTTAACCATTTAAGTATAACAAAAAAAATCATTGTGGTACAAAAGGTGATGAATGTTTCTGTTAAAACAGTCCATTAAGATGATTCATTAACATTACAAAGAGGTCTGCAGCCTGTGTGCCACTTGGAGCCTTTAAAAGTCTGGGAAAGTGAGAGGCATTACCATAGGAAATGCTTTATGCTAAATGTTCGCTGATAGAATCTAAAGTCCACTTTCTGCAGATAACATCACTTTTTACATTTTGCACTACAAGGTCTAAGGACGCTTTGTACTTCTCAGTTCTCCTTCTAGAGAATGTATCTTCCTAAGAGAGGAGTGCAGGAGGAGAGGAGTAATAAAAGTCACAATGCTCTGGCATACATTTGAGTCCCTCATACTTCCCTTTGAACTGATGTTACTGGAATGCTGAACCGCTGGTTACACCACTGCAGAATGACATGGGAGTCATGAGTTATAGTCACAACAGCTACAGCTTTATTAAATGCACACCAAATAAAGCTCATATAATGATCTTTTCAGGTCAAATAACAGCAGATTCCCGCTGTGTAACAGCAAGGCAGTGTACCAGCTACATCTGATACTCAGAATTGTAGAAGGGTTAAATCACAGTGTAAGTGGATCCAAAATACCAAAATTAAAACCTCAATATTTTCCTAACAAATTATTCCCCGAAAAGTGGAACTAATGAAGCTTGATTCTTTATGGATTTATGTTACATCTCTTATACCTCCCTATTGGAATAACCCCAGCTGTCCTCCTCCTGTCCTCCACCATTTCCCATTGCAATGCCTCCAGCCCCCTTCCACCTTCCATGCAGCATCTCTTATTCCCTGGGGAGTACCCTACCATGCTTTGGCACCTTTCCCCCAGCTATCCCTTGACTTTTTTTGATTTGGCAGCTGAGTAAAGCAGTGTTTTGCCAGGGAATATCAGAGCAACGTGCAAATCAGTCAAATGGCTTGTGTTGTCAAACAACTGCGAGTAGTTGAGGCATTCTCCCTTCTTCCTCAATGGGAGCATTAAGAAGGATTCCTTCCCCTACTTAGGTGCTAATTCTTGCAAAACTGGTAAGGACACAGTATCTCTGAAACATCTATGTAACCTGTGACAAATGTGTCAGCATATTGGAAACTAGGTCAGACAAATAATAAAATTGTGTAAGTAGTTTCCCTAGGGAACCAGACTGCAAGGCGTGATAGGATCTCCACTGACCAAAAGGCAGTAGAATCTTGTTTATATATTTCATCTGAAGTAGAGCATCACCCAGTGCTTCCTAAATTACAGGAAGTGTGTACAACACCTGCTCAGACTACCTGTGTTACCTCCAAACAAGTCAGACCAGGTTCTAGGAGCAGAACAAGAAACTTACACCACAGCTAATAAATTCTGTTTCTCAAGTGGCAATTAGCCTATTTTATTTCTCAGGAGGTGACTTAGCATAGCTATACCAAATCTTGGGCTAGAGATGACTCAGATAGCTTTGCTGTCCCTTCACAGTGTTAATTTTCACTTTCAGACTCTTCAATTGTTCAGAACTGAATGTTAAAAGTGGAACATTAGAGATACTGAGTCTGTAAAAGGGAACAGATCTGAGGCAAAAGTGACATCAAACATAGTGACCCCCAATATTGTTCAATATCGTTTAACTACTTGGGGAATTGGGCAAGCCAAATTTAAAGTCTGATGCAAATTATATTTCCATTTAATTCTTAAAGGAAAACAAGGCACTGGTTGCATACAAAATCTGTAACAAAGCTTTATTACAGGGTATGCTGAACTGGATCAACTTCATCTACAGTAATGGGATAACTGTTTTCAAGTAGGGCCATTAACCCAGTAATCAGCTTCCCAATAACCAGTTGCAGAAATGGTAAACACCTTTAAAATTAACTGTGTCAGTTAATGAATTGGGAGTGCTGAGGCATGGAGACAGGGCGCTGTTGAAACACATGCTCTCCACCTCTACACATGCCTTTAGATTCCCCTGGGACACTTGCAAATCTCAGTTCTTAGTCAATAATGCCCAAGGGTGCACAGCATTAGGGAAGTGCATTTGTGGTAGGATCTGGCCTGGGTGTAAAACAGACAGCAGGGAGGAAGGAATACAAAATAGTGGGAGGTTGGTGGGAGCACTGGCTAAACCAGAAAGTGAAGCTCAACATATCCAGCCAGTGGAGCTTGATGAGAGTCAGAGTGGGGCTGGGAGCAAGGATGAAAGGACTGGATAGAAAGATTAACGTCTGTAAAGCAAATGAGAAGACTTGAAACTTCAACCCAATTTTTTTTTTCTGATTTTTTCCCCCCTTCACACTGAATTTAACTTAATTTCAGTGTTAGCTGAGAGACAGTCATCAACAGCTTTTTATATGTAACTCTACATACTCCTTATAAAGTTCTCACAAACTAACACACAGAAATTTTATCATCCCAAACCACACTTGACTTGTGATCTCTTCTTAAACCTACAAAAATACTGAAGGTAAATGCCTCACATTTGTACAGTACAGAATTAGGTCTCAGCTCAGAAAAGCTGGTTGGGAAAATTTGGACAAAGTGCTTTTTGCCATCAGAAAAAGCCAACTTGCCAAAACTAAAATTTTTAAAAGCAATATATTGATCTCCATGGAAATATAGTTAGGCAAGTTCTGATATTTCCATGAGAAAAAACTGTTCTGAATGAAAATGGCGTAGAAATGTGGATGTGACTTTATTCATCCTCAAAATCAAAACCATACCCAAATATATGATAGCACCCTACCAAATGGCACTGTCTGTTCTCTATACAGCTACTTTGCTTTGGGTTTTTTGTAGTTTTCTGTTTGTTTGTTTGTCTGTTGTGGTGGTTTGGTTTTGCTTTTTAATATTTTTAAAAATTCCCTAGGCCAAAGAGACTGAGTAATGAAACAGCCTAGTGACTAAGTCTCACCTATGAAGTACAGGACTCCAAGCAATCTCTTTTTCAAGCCACTTCAGAGCCCAAATTTGAGTCTGACAAAAATAATGTTGAAAATATTATGTCAAATGTCTGCTCCAAATCCCATAAAGCGCTATTTGGACATGGCCCAAGTAAATACCCTAGCCACTGGATGTTGGCTATTCTGGGATGTCTCATTCTTTCTATTCATGTTTTGTTTTTTAAATCATTCTGTGACAAATCTAAAACAAATGTCAAAACCGTTAATTTTTTTATATACTAAATTTTTGTGTGTGTGTGTTTTGGTTTTTTTTGTTTTTGTTTCTGGACCACTCTAATTCTCAGTGCACCACCCTTAACTCTTCAATTGATTTTTTTCTCTTATAACATGATCCAAGTTGCTGGCCTTTAGAAGAGTGAGACATTTAGCTCTTGCATAGGGAAAATTAATTTGATTTGTGCATTCTGTATTGTCCTATATCACTGATTTTTTTTTTAAGTGTGCTTTGCAATCTTTTTGGGCCCATGAGCTGGTTTTACAGGGATCCAAAAGGTATGTAAGACAGATTGCTTTAATATGACATAAAGAATTGGCTACTGCCAAAATCTGCATATCAGAAAACTTTAAAGATCACTGCTTTATACCAATATACTGATATTCTACTGTTGTTGGTACATGTTGAAAGCTTGTGATAAGTTGTTGGGGTTTTTTTGTTTGGTTGGTTTTGTTTTGTTTTTCCCCCACTGGGATAAATAACCACTGACAATATTAAAATCTAAGAGAATCACATGACTGTTTGAAAGAGTAAGAATACTTTGGCTCAGGAGGTTCACATATAACCAGATTCATCACTTCCAAGAGAAAGCAATTTTACATCAGTCAAAGTTCATGCAAAGTTCATGTTGTTACTTTTTCCTCACCTTTATCCCAATGTAATCATATGAAAACTAGAAAAAGATTATGTTCTTTGACACTGTTGCTCTTCATGATTAACAGTTATCACATCTCTAATGTAACACCTAAACATGAGAGTTTCTAATCAAAACACTAAATAAAACCTGGTTTACATGGCATTAAACAGTTAGAAATGCACTTCTTCATTTATTCTGATAAATTAAATCCCACAAACTTCTGTAGATGGCTTCAAAAAACAGGTTTTTCCTCAAGAGCCCAGGTCAAGTCTCAGCTGCTCTTCCTGAGAACCGTCCTTTACCAGAAGGATTTTCTCTATCCCTAGCACAAGAAGACAGCTTGCAGTAGACAAATCAGTTTCTGCATTTTATTAGCTCCCTTGATGTCCAAACTGCTCTTCCATACATACCAAATATAGTAAACAGTAGAAGCTCAACTTTTTGGTTTTGCCTCAAGGCTTAGAAACAACTTGCAAATCCTCTCAATTCCTTTTAGGACCCATTCCTTCCATGAGACTTGCTAACAGTATCTTTCACAAAGATTCTTTTGTTTCTACTGGAAAACTCTTAAAGATCCTTTGACATTGCTCTTTCTCTCTGTATCCTGTCACAGGGCACTAGACCATCATCCTGCACTTACCCAAATCCTTCCTTTTTCCAAGACACACTGAAACTTCCACCCCGCTCTCCTACAAAGGAAGAGTGTGGACACTATCCATAATCAAAAACAACCCCCCAAAACTGTCAGCTACTGAGCACTTCCCACAAACGGCAAAGTTCCCTCCGACCTGCGTCACCTTATGGAGACTTGAAGGTGTTCTGAATCTTGTAGGAGTTACTTTTCTCCATGTTTAGCCTTTACTCAGAATATGTGGTTGCTGTCTTAACGGATGTTCTTCTTACTTCTTCCATGAGCTCTTCCTATCTGTAGCCCATGCTTTAAGTTAGAAATACCCCTAGTAAATCAGATGTTAGAATGCAAAATCCGTCTTATTTTAGAAGAAACTGGCATTTCTATTTGCAAGTGCAGTCAGTCTAATTCCCAAATCATCCAAATTATGGTCTTTTGATGCCTGACCCATCATCACTTCCCAATTAGACACAGTGAAGATGCTCTCTAAATAAGTTTTTAAGTAGAAGGTCTTCTGTGCTATTCTCCTGATGTATTCAGAACACAGAAATAGGGAGAGAAATAATCAGGAAGTGATTCATAATCTCCATAGCCCTCACTGTGTGAAGACACACTGCCTATGCTACACTGATCTGTACAGAGCATCCTACAGCTACACATCTGGAAGAACAAGAGTTTGGTCCTTAGTGGTTTCAGTTTGTCACCAGATCACCAATTTCTCTAGAAACTAAACTGAAACCTTTCCCCAGCTCATGATAAACACTCATTATTCACAAAGTTTATTTTTACCCCCAAAACAAACACAGGGCTCCTACTGGAATGTAAAAAAACTTAACTTCTTTGGACTTTACATTTTTATTTTCATATGATCTTAACATATAGCAACTAATCTAAAAAAAAAAAAAAAAAAACAACAAAAAACTTTTATATGGAACTCATAAGAGTCTATTTTATAGCCCCGTGATTTAAGTAAACAAACAAACAAACAGCTTCCTTCTGCTCTTTCCCGACAATCCAAATATTTAGAACTCTTTATAGGATGCTAATTGTAGAAATGCATGCTTTTAAATTATTCATTTTGGGTGCCTCGAACAACAAAAACAACAGATTCTCTCTTGCGGTCAGACCACCAGAGCGGAGTAAAGTGCAGTAACTCTGAGAGTTTCTGCCCCATGTTCTGCTCTGCTTGTCCTTTTGAAAGGGGTCTCAATGAAGAGCCTTGTTGAGACCTCCGCTGGTGCCACTGTTTATAGAGGGGGTCATTAGGAACAGTTTAGTCAGAACAAAAGGGGTTTTGTTTCTATTGTCCCGCTTGCAGTGTGACGATGTCTTAACTGAAAAATTATCTTAATAGTCTAACAGTATATATTTGCCTATGGGGCTCAGACAACTGCGGAAAAGGCTTTGGATGAATGCTGAAAAGATGCTCTTCACAAAGCTAACTCAGTACACGCTAAGCTCTATTTAGGAAGCAAAAATCTTCCGACTGAAAACTTAGAATTCCCAGTCTCAGAAAGATAAAACTCTTACAGCATTGCACTTACAACTAAAGTATCATCCACAAAAAGAGCAGCAGTAATACCAACTACTCCATCTACAGCCACGGGAGAGCCCCAGGGTAGGTCCTCGGCTGGTGTAAATAAGCATACCTCCGTCTGCTCACACGGTGCTGTGCCAATTTACACCAGCAGAGGAAACAGTCCCTTCATGTTATTTTAAAATCCTCCAGCATAAACTTCTGATTAATGATTTTCTGCTGCTAAAGCTCTGGGAGATTGCTTCACACAGCCACTTGCAATGTGGCAAACCTCCTCCCTCGGTCAGACCGGGAGCTGGAACGTTCCTCAAACCATGGAGAATTGGGGCCAAACTCTGCTTCTCTGCTCAACTTGGGAAGGGATTTTTGTGGCCAAGGCTTTAGAGAATCAAATAAATCTCCAGCTTCCATCTTGTTTCAGACCAGTTCAGAAATGCTGCTATAAATCATCACAGATATAAAGAAAGTTATTTTAGAGGCAGAACCTGAGACAAAAAAAAATGCACATTGTATCTCTGAGGGCAGCCCCATGCAGCTCAAAATTGGCAGCTCAAAACTTCCACTTTGAGTGGCTCTAATATATATTCAACATAAACTGTTAAAATAATTGTTCCTATGGAAATGAAATATAAATAAAAGTAGCAGCTAAGACCATATTCAGATAATGTTGGACCAGATTCTGTTTCCTGGTTATTTAATGCACAAGATAAACCTCAACAGGAGAGACACTGTGGGGTGCAGCTGTTGTATATAATCCTGCTTCCTACAGACCTGTAAAACCCACAGTCTCCAAAGATCTCTCTGCTCCAGCAACATAAGTTTTATGATTCAGGGGCATGGTACATATGGTTTAGCATACACACCCCAATTTTCCATCCAACCTCCCCTGTTAGGATTACTAATACTTGTGGCATGAGTAGTTTGTACAGCAGCTGTGCAAGGGTTATGCAAGCATGTATGTACACATTGGAATAAAGACACAAAATAATGGTTCTTTTGAGGTATTACTCTGCACCTGCCTAGAGGGAAAAAGTAAAGCCATCCAAATTTGTCCCATTGCATTTTACAGGTCAGAATCAGGTATTGGTGTTCCCTTTGAAAATAATAAAGGGGGTTTATATGTTTTCTGTACGTAGCTAAGTGTAAAAATGCCAAACATCTCTACCTTTAGTGAATATAAACTGCAGAAAGCTAAAAAGGTGCTCTAGAAGACATAAATACATGTTAATGGAAAAATCATGAACATCTGAGGATGTAAGAGCAAAAATCACCATTTATTATAAGGAAACTTTACAAGTAAGCAGACGTGCAGAGGCATTTTTCCAAGGTGCTGCACCATGGCTTAAATCCTCTCCTAACAGTGACACCTGAGTGCCTTCTCAGTGCAGTTTTTCACAAATATAAGCCTAAAATGTTCAGATGTTCAGATTACAATGTTATCAGGGAAGGAAACACCTGGGTTCATGCCAAAGCTTCAACTAAACCAAGTGCGCACAGAATAGTAGTACAAAGTTAAACGCACTGTTGTTTGAGCTGCTTTGGCAATATGTGGACCTAACAGTGTTGCTACGTTAAACAATATTCATGTGTATGGATCTGCTACAGGAAAAATATTACGTATATGAAGTTTAAAGACACTGAAGCATAGTGGTGTATGCACATAGACGCATGCTCCTACCAATATACAAACAACTACATACAAACATAGATAAAATATAACAGGCCTATATTCACGCCGCTGTAGAGAGATGTATGATAAATACAACAGTACAATTTTTTTTCAATTATATGAGCTCATTTCTAATGTTCTCTGGAGTAAATAATAATAAAAGAATCCCCCCAGAGATCCAGTTTTATAAAGGGCAGTCTTTTGAACTGCTGAACTGTGAAGGACTGAACTCTGTCCACCTTACTCAGGTGGTGAACATTACATTCAGCACTACAGACCCATTTCATGAATCCAAAGATCATTTTCTATTTCAGTTATCACTAGTATCTCCAGATGTAACAATGCCCTTTCATATCTCAAAATACAGATTTAATTTCTGACTCTCCTCTCATCAGTAGCAATAAGAATCAATACTTAATTTTTGTAACAAAATCAGTACAGTCTAAGCCAGTACAGTTCAACCCAAATCTGTTCAGTTCCTGGATTAGAGCTATTATAAGGTTTTACTCATAATGTGATTACTTTCACGATGGTGACTATATTCTCAGTAATGCTGAAGAGATGAATGGAAACTTTTGATAAGAATGATCCAATACGGTGTAATTAAATATGTGAGCTAATTAAGCATTCTTATACAAATAATAATGCTATTATTTGTGTTACATAAGTGTTTTGCGTGCACAGGGTCCAGAAGAACAGTTCAAAATTCCCCAAACACATGTTATTTTAGTGGGAATATTTGGAAGAAGAAAAAAGTTTGCTATAATTTAGGACTTGCACTTTGTTCAAGACAAATGAGAGAAGATGCAAAACAGAATGGAAAAGAACCATGGTTAAAGTTAAAAGAGGACATCAAAGTAGGAAGGCAAGTATCTTGAAACTGATTCAGCAGAAAAGAGGAAAAAATGCTTTGTGTCTGATTTTCAAAAAGTCATGAAAGGAGTCTGTGAGCAGAACCCACACTTTCTACTGCCCATTTGGTAAAACTGAATGCAAATGGCCAAATTCTGCCACTGGCATATGCCTAACGTGAGTATATGATGATAACAGCAGCATGTACAAATTCATCAAACACAAACCTGTGCATTTTTGTCAATTTCTGTTTTAAAACCCTGTTTCAGACCCTTTATCTCCTAAATACCTTCTTCCAACTACACTGACTTCCACACAAACAAAAACAATAGCAGTAGTTGGTACAAAAATCAGATAAGAGCATACACGCAAAGCTCAAAGAGATCAAAAAGTTACTCAATTGGTAATGTGGCTTGCACAGAACCTCAGAAACATTGGGAGTTTGTTTTTATAGAAATTATCTGAAGCAGCAAGTGCCAACAAACAGGGATTACTTCATCATAAGCATTTAGTTTTCCTTCTCAAGGAGGGCAGACAAGAGAAGCAGAGAGGAGTAAGAAGAAAAACTGGTTTCTTAATTGATCCAGGAAGGAGGAGGAAAAAGACAATGACACGAGGGTGCCAATATTTCAGCACCCTGTGTGGAACTGATCCTACAGGAAGCAGGATGGGGTTTACCAGCAAGCAAGAAAGGAGGGAAGAGAAAGACGTCCATGAGAAAGGCAATCCAGTTTGTACCTTTTCTCTTTGAAAGGTATTTGAAATTCAAGCTCAGATCTGAGGACAGAACCATTGTGGTTTGAGCTGCATCATCCTTTATTGTATACAGCAGAATAAATGCTGCTCTTTGTTGTGTCCCAAAGGAAGCTGAAGGCAAGAGCCAAGGACCTCACATTAAAAAAAAAATTCTTTAACAGATTCCCTTTCTGATTGCACCCTAGCCCTAGAGTGGTTTTGTTATGCTGCTGTAAGCATACACACAAGCAGTGCCCCCACTGCAAACCATCATGCATTTATTTAATGCTGTACCTGGTGCAAGAGGACCATAGAAAATACTGCTATAAAAGATTAAACTCACAACTATTCCCATGGAAGGACACAGTTGCAGCATTGCCTCCTCTTTAAAGAATATGTGCTGGAACTACCTTGTATTAAATGAGGATTATCTAAACTTGGCCAAACCCAGACCACTTAGACAAAAAGAGAAATAAATTCAAACATCATTTTTTTTAAGAAATTTAACAAATCCAGAGGTTTCTAGGTGTACTTTTTCTTTCTCTGCTGCTTCTTCAATGACACATACAGCTTTAACAGTAGTTACACAAGGTGTTAAGGAGTCAACATTCAAACCTCCCAAATTATCTCTTTCTTTCTCTCAAAGAGTGATGCTATTTCAAAGCAAGACACTGGTCTGAAATTTAGTCAGTTTTCAAATGTGACCTACAAGCAATTCAGGTGTGAGTAATCCAGGCAGCAGAGACACCTGCTCTACAGTCCACTTTTCCATCCCTACAAATTTTTTAATCTGGACAATGGTTCATGACAAAGGCAATCCTCCTTACCCTCCTACTGCTTGATGAAAGGCCAAAACTCAGGAAAAACAAACTGCCTACAAGGAACTAAAAAAAGAAAGTGAAATCAAGTTATCTGCAGCCGAAATGGAGAGCAGAGGGATATTGAATCATATGTCTGCTCTTCCAACACCAGTTTAAGCCAACCTAAGGCAGCCCAGCCCAGACACCCTCTCCTTGCCCCCAGCTGTACATTCCTGTGGCCTCCCTAGTTCCAGCACAAAACGCAGACAGTCAGAACAAGGAGCTAATCCATCAGAAAATTAGTTTAGCAAAAAGAAATACATAAACAGTTAAAAAAGAGATTGCTTTTAAAACCAGAATCACCTTCCTGACCTGCATGTGGCTGTATTAGTACTGGCACTGAAGAGGGGCAGGGTTGCACAGCTGAAGGTCCAGGCTAGGGTGGATTGAGAAAAAAATCCCATCTTTCTCAGGAGGAGCCTGGCTTTAGATCAGTTTAAATTGATCTTGAAACCACACCCTCAACAAGAGAGAAATTTAGGCAAATACCTGCCTGGTGAAGAGCAGGTTAGTGCTGCTCCTCAGGAAGTACAAAAGATGCTAGAGAGTTTGATCTTAACCAGGCATCCAAAATGCAAGTGCTTAGGTACTGGTGTTTTCATTAGTGGTGAGCAATGGGAAGGCAGATACAGGGGTGGTGTTTGTGCATCCCCATGAGCGCCAGTGAGTTTAGCAAATGCTCTCATGCTATGTAATATGGATATGGCTTCACAGCTTCTCTCCCCCCACCATCCTCCATGAGATTGAGCCATTCCTAAACATGTCTTTGCACTAAGCCTGGAGTTTAATGCTGGTTCCACCACTATTTCAATAGCTCTGTGAGTCATTTTGATGTCATGCCTCAGTTTCCCTGTTATTAGGAGGTGCACATGCATGCATACGACCACACTAAATCACTCAATGTGGTTCCCATACAGCTTTCTTTTGCTAGTTGCCTGGTGTTCACACAAGGATTTTAAACCTAAAAGAAGTGCTGAATACTAGCTGCTAGAATAGATGCAGGGTCTGGTGCTGGATACTACTGGATATTGCTTGTCTGAAAACAACAGATGAACAATCTATCAAAAAAACCAAGAATGACCTCCTTTACCCCATGTTCCTCTTCTGACTCCTTTGCATGAGGAACAAATCTTAATGTCAGCATAAACTTAGTGCATATATATATATATGGTCTCTCAAATTACCTTGGGCTGGATTCAGTGACCCAGATAAACCCTTCCATCTTGCATTCCCTTTGCTTTCCAAGTCAGATTGGAAGCAGTAGTCTGTGTTTGTTACTGAGATTATTATTTACTGTTGCAGTAGACAACTACCTGGACTAATCAGGTCCGGGGCTCCATTACTGTTGATGTTACACTTACTAAGTTAAAAGCAAATAAACAAGTTTTAAAGGCTTTAAAACGTTAACAGTCCATCTCAAGACAGTAGTCCACAAAGGCATGTACCAGAGAGCAGAAAGAAAGAAGGTGAGAGTGGGACCATGTAATGGCATAAACCACCCATGTGCACAGGTTGATGGTTCTAACCCGAGCAGACGCTGCCGGTTTCACGACTCTTCTGTGATAACTCCCCCTTCGGATTTCTAATGCTTCTCTTATTAGCTCTCCGAGCTGCCAGCTGGAAAAAGTGACCTGAGGCTCTAAGCAGACAGACATACATGCCTACGTGCGTGAATATATAATCATCCCATTTTAAATAATTTAGTGCTCTTGGTTTTGTCCTGAACAGTCTCTGCCCATCTGCACTTCTTCAAGGAAAATGGGTGGAAGGGAATTAAAAAGCACTCCCGTGTATGCATGTTTGTGCAGACAGACGATACGCTCGCATCCATGAACTCTCTGGGAGTTTGGGCCCCCTCCTTATACATAAACCGCCCTCCCTCCTGGGGTGTCTTCTCCTTAATTACGTTCGCGTTAATTTAAGCGCTCGGGACGGGCTCACCCTCTCCCCCAAGCCAGAAGCCTCCACAAACATCCTGAAAAGCAACCTGATCAGATGTTCCTCCTCTAGGCAGTTACAGGGATTTTCTCTCCCAAGCGGTTTGGATCGGGCGAGCGAGAGCGCTCGGGTTTTCCAGCCTGCTCCTCCCACCAGAGACAACCTCCCGCTGCCTCTCCGCCGCGCAGCACTGCACACACGGCTCCGCCGCGGCGTGCGGGACGCGGGCACAGCGCGCCGCTCCCGCTGCCGCCGCTGCCGCCGCCGCCGCCGCCACCGGGGAAAGCGCCTCGGGCTGCCGCCGCCGCTCCGTCCATGGGCCGGGGCCGCTAGGCAGCCCCCCCGCCGCCGCCGGGCCATGAGCGGGCTGCGGCGCCTCCGCGGGGGCTGCCGGCGGGCGCAGTGGGCGCGGGGCCGCGCCGTCCCGCCGCTCCGCTCGGCGCCGTCCCGCCGCGCGTGCCGGCGGGGCGCGTCCCGCGGCGGGGC
>JANIJG010001686.1:9253-40454 GCA_024611175.1 Megaceryle torquata | reverse complement strand
GGAAGGGGAAGGGGAAGGGGAAGGGGAAGGGGAAGGGGAAGGGGAAGGGGAAGGGGAAGGATTGCAGCAGAGAAAATCTGCTGAGCCACTGAGATTAAAGCTCCCACCAGCTGACCTAGGGAGGCTTATTTAGGTATAACAGAAACAAAATACTGTAGACCATTGTGTCTTCCATTCCCACAAGGGAAATTTTCATCTTTACATGATAAAAGCCTTGCACAAGCATCTAATAGTATCAATAAAAATGCAACTTCCATTTTTAAATGCACAGTCGATAGCCAATGTAGAAAGTTTATTTAATATCAACCCCTGTAGTTGTTTATATAAACATCAAATTATAAAAGCAGCAGCATAGCTAGCAGTATACTTTAAAACCTTCATTAGAGACAGAGCCTTTTCAAGCTAACACTTATATTTGTATCTGCCTGCTGCTAGAGAGCAAGCAGAAATTTTCAATGCTAACACATGCAAGAATACCATTCTCCATCTAGATTTTTAAAAGAGTGTCTCTCAAGTGGGAACAGTGAAAATTTGAAATAATCTCAAATTTGAACTATGGTGACAGGCTTTGCTGCAGGCTAACTAAAACTCCACTGCAAGCCTTAACAGTAAAGTTATATTTACTTATTTAATGCATCATCTTTCATTATTTACTTTTCATCATTACCATCATCAGTTCATATAGCTGTATCAGGCAATTCACATACCCTCAGGTCTTTTACTTCCTCTTGTTGTTTCAGTTTTTCATAAAATGATGTGAAAAAATCACTTCTTTCAACGTGTCTTGGTGCAACACAGAGGGCATCAATATCAGCACCTGAAATTGTTTATTAGTACAAGTTAATTCACACTTCACACACATAAAATGCCAGCAATAGCCAGAAATTTGCTTGAAATCAAACAAAAATTTAGTTTCTTGTCAAACCAAATGGAAGAAAAAAAAAAAGATTTTAAAAGTTCATGGCCATTAAGCATTCTGAATACCTACATACATACATACATTCTTCTTTCCATTGTGGAACATTTGTAATAAATTTTGAAAGAACAAACCACGACAATCCAAGTATACAACTTTCTCTATTTTTAAATACTTCCAACATTTTTGCCTGTTTTCCAACCCATGACAAAAACATAATATTTCTTTTATTTAGAATGAAGAATGGAGATGGCTGGGGAAAAAAAAAAAAGTCTAACAACCTCAAAAGACAGGAACTTTGTTACTAAGTGTGACATTTACAGATACATCATTAGTTCAAACAAAGTGGGTTTTATTATAATTTTTTTTATTATAATAAGTAAATGTTACCTTTTGTATGAACCCCTAATCTATAGGATCCAAATGTAAAAATTTTTCCTCCAACATTTTCTATTACAGACTGTGGAAGATTCTAAATAGAGCAAATAAAATTGGTTATTTTACCTTAAATTATAACACGACACACAATTTAATTTAAAACAAAATATTCTACAAAAATGTATGGGTTTTAAGGTGTTGTTGCTACTGAAGTAACACTCTTAGTATTTACAGAAAAAAACAGAGGTATGTTTGCCACTTGGGAACTATTTGTAACATTTCCACTACATTACACATTACTGCTTCAAACTTGGCAGTTTTTCCAGCAGTTCTACACTTCAGCTGCCAACAGCTGAAGGACATGAAAACACATTCTGCTTAACACTCAGGTATTTTACACTGATTTAGAAATTGATGATGGATTCCAATTTAGAGCAACACAAAAATACTCTTTACAGTATCAGCATTTATTAAACTACCTTCAGAGACACCTATACCACATTCTTTGAATACAAGTTTGGGTTTGGCAGAAGTATTCAAGTTAAAATTGTTCAGGTACGTTTACTGAAGTTCCTAGATTTCCATCTTCAAAAAACTGTTAAACTCACTGCCGTGTGGGCAAAGACAGCTGCCCCTTCATAGCAGGATGCAATGTTACAATATTAAGCCCTATATTAATGGTTATATAACAAAAAATATAATCAAAATTGAAAAATATTTTGCAACGTACATTGGAATAACTTAAGTAGTTTCCAATATTATACAAGTCAAGATACTCAGTTTGTTTTCAAGGATCAATATGTATATAGCAGGGTCATTGCCACTCATAATATTATTCATGTATAAATTCCCATTTTGTAAAAGTATACAGAAGAAATACAGTACTAAATATACTCAAAGCAAAATAGCTTAAAAGGTTTTTATCCCTAAAGACGGAAGCTGTGCTTTTTATATTTTTGCAATCATTCACAAAAAGGTGGGGGGAATGAGGACTACAACGTGGCAAAAACACTGCTATAATTATTAGAGTCTATAAAAGTAACATTACAGGACTGACATTAAAAAAAAATTAAAAAGACTGCTTAATAAAGCTGCAAGTAGTCCATTTTAATATCTAGCACTGGTTTACAAAGCCAAACAATCTGAATATGTACTTAACACAGTACTATACATACGTATTTTGACAAAAAGTCAAGCTTCTACCTAAGGAAGAGGGAACAACTGAAAGTTGCTATTGCAACTACCATGACTTCTTCCAGTATTTATTTTTTTCCTTTGACAAGATTCTACTTCAAAGGGGTGATGCTAACTAGAAACAAAAGAAGCTACACAAAGGTCATATCTGTTTTTCCAATTTGATTCACAAGTCAAATATTTGGCCCATTTAAGACCAAGAACATATTTTGAAATTATCTTCCTACAGTAGTCCTAGTGTGAATGGTTCCACGTAAAATACATCCATACCTTGCTTTCACTGATTTCCCGTATCCATTCCTTTACCAGGTTATTTAATTTTCCCAAAATTAGAATCCTATTGATAAAACAGCAGTTCACAGGTCATGAACTTAAATGCTACTAGTTTGGTCTAAAATTATCATTACACATTAAGATGACTACAGTAACATTGAGGATCTAATAACAGTTGTTATACATGTACACTAAAACAAAGTCACTTTTACAACATTTCCACTGTTTTTTCCCCTTCTAAACATGCTGAAGTGATTTAAGCTCCAGAAAAAAGCAAGCATGCAATGCTTACACATTTTTAGGTGTATGAATTCTACTCGCTTTCAAAATAAAATCTTAATTCATAAAACACATGCACCTAAAAGAACAGTGAAAAGCAATACCAAGAGGAAAAAAACTCTAGAATGCTTAGTAAGCAAATAAAAGTATTGTGGCCACTACAACAAAAGTTATAAAGGGCAAAAAAAATGCAAGCCAGCATCCAAAATTTAAATTACATTTTAATTCCTTTCTAAAGTGCTGAAGTATTCCTCTCAAAGTGAGAGGAATCAAACTTCCTATTCCAAACTAGGCTTCTAAAAAAAGTATTTGAAAGAACATAAAACATGATAGGGTTCAGAAGTCAACTACATAAACCTCAAGATAGGAGAAAAACACTGCTAGAGCGTTTACTCACCTGCGTTGCAGTTCTTCTTCCTCTTCAAATACACCATAAGGTTTTAGGGTTTCAATCAATTTCTGAGTAAGCATGCAGTCAAATTCCTTGGGGGCAGCTAAACTGATGGGTGAGGTAATGCCATAATGCTTCTGCAGTTGCTGTGTTTGTGATCCCTGGGTTGTAACGGGACTAATAAGGCAATTAGAAAAAGTTACTGACAGAAACAACACAAATTTTTTTTTTTTTCCTCATCAGAGTAGCACGTAAGAGACATATATTAAGGAAATAAAAAGTCAAGCCAACTGTTAGCATTTACATCCCAGATCAATCAATATTATTAAGAAATAGAATTGCTTTTCTCTGACTCTAAATACTGATTGCAGGGTTACAAGTTGCTGTGAAGCATCTTCTTTTACATAAGCTGACTTCATTTATCTAAGTAAGGATGCTTTAGTATAGTTTTGAGCCCACTGGCATAATGAAGTTAGCTTTGAGCTGACTGATGGCTAGCATAACAGGATGGTTAGACAAACAACATCAGCTCAATCTCTGCTGGCAGTATTACATGCAGTCTTGCTTCACAAGAGGGTTGGAGGGAGAATACCAAGTCTGCACTAGACTTCGCCTAGCAAGAGTACCAAGGATGTAAACAGTACTCCCTCATGTTTACTTAACATGACATTTTCCTTCATGTATTACTCCAGATAGGAAAGTAAGCCTAAAGTAAATGTAATCCACTACAATGGGTTAAATCTGCAATAACCTAGTTCACTAATAAAGTGGACACTACAAGCGCTCATGGCAGCCTTGCCTTGCACTTTTAAAGCTACACAGAGATATATCAAGCCAAATCTCAAGCACAAGGATGATACTCTTAAGTCAAGCCCCCATAGCTCAATGTTACAAGAAAGGAGACTACACAAAATAACTCCAGCAGAAACACAAAAGCTGTGAGAATCAAAAAAAGCTTTCCTAGATGAGCATCCTGGATCAAAATGAGACATGCAGTTTTTCATAATGGGCATATATTTGTTTATGATATTCACATTTAAACACAGCCTTGCTTTCGGAACAGTTTGGACTTTATGGCTAGTAATTCTAAGTGTTTCAAAATGAAACTTGGTCCTGTGTAACATACAAGGGTTTGAATTCAGTGATTATTGCATGCTATACCCATATAATTAAAACATTTTTGAACTGATACTAGCAACAATAGGTAGCCCTTAAAAAACCAACCAACTAAACCTCTTAACCGTGTATTGCAGAAATACATACAATACACACTTTAAATGTTAAAGTAGCCAAATTTTAAGGTGAAAAACATTTAGTCCCACTCATTATATGCTTCACAGTTTTAAAAAATACACTACATAAATCTGTATTTAAAAAGCTCTAAAGGTTACTTGCACCATTAAATACTAGTTTTATATTGATATAACTTTCCTCTAAATTACAAATATTAATCCTTTGATTTCTGAAAATGACAAATGATTGTTTTGAAGCATACTTTTGAAGCTTCCTTTCCAAAAATCAATTCATTACTTAACTTTTCAGAGACCAAAAAAAAAGATGATCTCTCATCAAAATGCACATTTCAGAAAACACAGCTATTGTATCAGCAGCTATTCAAAAACAATTAAGGCAATTAACAATCTTATAACAATTACTTCAAAGTTAAAGGCAATGCTTGTGTTACATCTGCATTAAGTTACATTTTTACTAGAAAAGATTACTCTTTCAAAAGTGTAAGTCAATGTTTTGTTTGATACCAAATTTATAACTAACATTTTAAATTCAATTATTCATTTTACTAAGGCAAAAGATTTATCATCAGTTTGGTCTTCAACTTTCAAAAAATAAAGTCTAAAGAGAATCCTCCACGTCAAAAAAGCAGACATTCTACACCAAAGTCCCATTCTTGGCAAGCATAATATTCCCCAATATTTTGCTGTATCATCAGTTAAAATGAAGTTTAAACTGTTTATAAAACACATCATATGCTATTTCTACTTCACAAAACAAGAAACAATTTTTCAGGCTAGCTACATATTATGTGTGGAAAAAACTACAGTACCACTTCACTTTTACTTCCATAATCTATTGTCATAATCTCCTCAGGATTTCATTCCTCATTTCCATGAAGACTAAGTATCAGCAAAGAACACCTAACTTAAAATTGATGGCTATTAATAAAGCCTAATGTAATTTTTTCATAATTTGTTTGAAATCAAGAATTCAGTCACAAAGCAAGGTCCCCCACATTTGTCCCTTTGCTTTTTAGCAAAAGGAAAAAAAAAAAACACAAAGCAGGAAAAAAAACTAAGATAAGTTTATGATAAAAAATAAAAACAAACAATAATCAGCTTCCAAATAATTTTATGTGGAAATATTTTATGTTGCTTCCTTCAACTAAGAGGTTTTAATCACCTGATGAAGAATTTGGTGGCAGCTGAACAAATCATATAGATCTTAGGACATTACATGTGATTAAAAAAAGAAAAAAAAAAAGTTGTTCAGATGAGTTACATAGAACAGTAATTTAAGGGTAAAAGAATCCACTAAAAACAATGTATTGTTTTTTAAAAAAATCAAATTTTATGAATGTCAATACAAATAGTAGTTTCTGCCACTTAGTTGCTGATAAAAAAAAAAAAAGAAAAGCCATCAGAAAACAAAAGGTCTCAATACATAAATATCCTTCAGACATTTTGAATATTTTTAGGTATACCACAAAGCAAGTATTTAAATTTTAACTACAATTCCTGTTTATTAGAAAAAAAAAAATTTCTTTTTAAATTTAAGATCTTGCAGCTTATTTTTTACAGTTTTTTAAATCAGTAATATAAAGCAATCTATATTTTAGTTTTGTGTTACAATTTCCTGATGGTCTGACTGTAGTTTTCACCCATCTGTAACTAGAAACTATCCAATTCAATTGGACTTCACTGAAAGGGCTGGCAAAACACCACTTGGCAGACGCTGCTACTACAGCTCAAAAAAAGACTCAATGTCACTGAGACCCAGACTCTGTGAAGTAGACTCCTGAAGTCAGTAACACTGATGGAGCCCTCTGTCTTCCACCTGCTTGCAAAGACCACGCTTCACCAATCCGAGAAATAATAATTTACAATAATCTTTCACCTTGCCACCAAATTACAATACATCAACCAGGAATCAGATCGCTTTCTTGATCTGGTCTACAGCATAAGCCCCAGCAGTACAATGTGCAGGTCTGTCTTTGCAACACACCATATGTTGACATGACAAACCAGTATTATCTCAAATCCCTACAAGACCATCAGAGCATGGTCACAGGACACAACACAAGCTTTAAACTGCTCCCAAAAATGGCAGCTTTAAATAACATATTAAATAAATCACCTGATTCTTTCACAAAAACAGTTATAGTTTTCACAGTTACTGCTTTTATATTAATGTCTAAGGATGAAGAAAGGATGTTGTCAACAGCACAGGATTTTCCTACAAACATTTCACATGTGTTTGAAGGTTGAAGAGTTAGTAAGAACACTTTCTCTGGGATGTATGTAACAATACTAAGCACAGCTGCCTTCTACAAGATTCTACAACTCCAGAAGATGCAATTAAATTTACTTTTAAACATGTATTATTACTGAAGAGAATATAGGTTATTTCCAGATAAAAACATTTAAATTGAAGTTCAACTTTTTACTCCTGCTGAAATTAAGGCTATTCTAATGTTTCTGTAGCACCCTAAAAGTTATCACAAAAGTGCCCTTATAAAATGACCAAAAAAGATATTTGGCAAGAAAGTTTCTTGAACTTATTTAAGAATGTCATAAACTAACTAGTGCCAGGTATTCCATGTTCCTTCATTTAAATAACAAACAAGTAAAGGTGTATCCTCTCACTGCCCCTTAACTCCCACAAAACCAAGAAAGATCAAATAAAGCATGTTAGTTTACTTTTCATTCAAAAAGCAGCTATTACAGAGAAAAAAAGTTGGAAAAAGTGAGCACTTAAAACTTAATGTTGTATTTATATGTTACATTTTAGACAGAAAATGCTAATGATCAACACTCCTAGACTTATCTATTACTTTTCCCTAAAACCACAAAGATCACACTCAGCTCCAGTATCTTCCCTCTTGAAAAGACACATGAACATTCTAGTTTTCTTCTGTGACATGTCACGATGTATCATTCTTGTTCTTGTTCTTAGTTTCAACTACGAAATTTATTAAAAGAGAAAGGACAGGTAAGAATCGATGCTAACCTTCTACCTTAGAGGATCAGGGAAGTTAAGGCCTTGGGGGGAGTAGGGTCAATACCTTGATGGTATATCAAAGCTGCTAGGCACTGAAGTTAAGCATTAACAAAAATCAAAGGGTATTAAACAGCAACAAGGTCCCATCCCAGCTTCTCAATCTTGACAACAGTAGAGGCAGATTTGGCAGACCTTGTCAAGGTCTGACCCTTAAAGCATGTTTTAGGGCTTGCTTTTTTAAAAAATAAATTAATAAAAATGTAGCTTTTCTTTCTAACATCACAAAGAAAAATCATGATACAGTTCAGGGTTTTTTTGTTTACTTTTTTTCTAGTCAACCACATATACACATGAAAAGCTTACTCTTACTCAGCTATGAAAATGAGCTACCTGTCAATAGCACATATATAAAATAAAGCTGCAGAAAATTATGTAGAATTAAATTTAATATGATATTGTTGTTGCTCTGGTTTGACTTTTTTGAAAAGCATATGCTGACAGTTTAAGCCATCTGCAAATGGGTAGCAGCTACAGTGGTTTAATTCTAAAGTGTTATGATCCAATTTCATATTTAAATATGAATTCTCATCTCTTAAAGAAATGCACATGTACTTTTTCCCCCATATAAAAACACACAATGTTCTACTCTGTACTAAGCTGACAGTAGTATAGCTAAACTACTTATTCTTCAAAAACCAAAGTTTTGGTAGGCCACATCTTCTTAGATTGTTATCATAACTACTGAATTAAAAAATGGCTATACAGCCAGTGTTAAAACCATTTTACAGGAGCTCAGAAGTGGAAGGGGGGGAAACCACACATGACAAAGTTTCTAAGAGGCTTTACATTTCCAGAATAGTACACCTTTAAAGTCTTTCAAATGGAAGCAATTATTCTAAGGTGGGGGGGAAAGATAAGTGAAAAACTTTCCAATGCATCTTTTAAAGATCAGTCTACACCCTGAACACACATTCATTTCAACTGAAAATAGACCTAGAGCAAATACAGGTCGATCTACATAACACTGCTCCTCGCAGAACTAAGAGTTAGATACAAGTTCCAAGTACTGTACTACTGTTGTGGGGTTTTTGTAACACTGGAACCTTTCTCCATCCTCAGAATGGAGGATGAAAGAATCGTGTGACAACTTTTTCAAGCATGCTTTGTATTTAACCTTCCTCCTACCCTGACTTGAAAATCCTTGTCATTCCAAGCACTTTTTCCTCTTCACTCCTGGTATTTCACCTCAGTTCTACTGGTAATATTTGAATTCTGTTATATCGAGTTAAGATTTTATGCTTATCACAAAATATATTTGCAGTCATCCTGCATTATCTAAACACTATACTCCTGAAATTTGGGGTGCTTCACAGTAATAAAAGACAACACAAACAACTGAAACCTTAAAAACAGATGCCACAATATTTAATAAATGATAACAGGTTGAAAGCCGTGTGAGTTTAAAACTCATGTCTGATCCACGCTGAAATAGATCTCAACTAAGACCTAACTCATCTAAATGTGTGCCAAGTGCATGCAAATATCCCTTCCTGCTTTTGGCCATCAAGCCTTGCTTTTGCTAGAAGTCATATAATCTTTTTCACATATCACTAAACCTCAGCTGAAGATTAAGTCTGTCCAGACAGACAGGCACAGTAAAGCCAGCGCTGGTGAAGCAAGAGAAATCATGGGCTGCTAAGTGTCTTAAAATAGTACTTTAAGCTTTTAACTTCAGTCAGGACCTTTGGCTCATTCAGTCTTGCCTACAGATACCCAGACAAAATATACAATGTGAGGAATCTCAATGACTATTCCCTCATCTCTATTTGTCTCTACTGATTACCTCAGTAAAATTCAGTCGTTCCTATTTATTGATGCAAGACACCCAAATCCAACTCCTGAAGCAACACTGGTCATTGTACTATCTGCTCAATCAGTTGGAGATAAATTCACAAAGTTCAAGCTCGACTGCATCAGATTTCAAAAGAATTTTTTGAGGGGGGGGTTGTTAGTTTTATTTAAAGTATCCCTCCAACAAGGACTGCCATTCGCAAGTTCAGATTAAAATTTCTGGCTTCGAGCTGACACTATCACTCCACAAAAATGTTTCAGAAATCTAGGCAGGAAATCTTAATGAAGTCTGTGCAAATCAGTGACCAGGTAACATATCTTTTAAATGGTTTAGACTATCCAGCTGTCATTCCTGAACTAAAGTTTTAATACCTACCTATCAAGCCATGAACTAAGCTTTCAACTGTCAGTACGAGATGCTCAAGACACCCAAAACAGATTTAAACATCAGTAATGAAGCAATGACAGGCAACAGACCTATGAAGAAGAGACCTATGGCAAAAGAAGGAACATTCATAAACATTCTGCTAACTTTGACTTAATTGTGAGTTCTTTATGGCTCTTCCATTTTTACAGAAGAATAGAAAAAGCAGCATGTCTAAACACACACACATCTACAACATTCTT
Organism: Megaceryle torquata; assembly: GCA_024611175.1. Taxonomy (NCBI): domain Eukaryota; kingdom Metazoa; phylum Chordata; class Aves; order Coraciiformes; family Cerylidae; genus Megaceryle; species Megaceryle torquata. The sequence continues at coordinate 30,312 of JANIJG010001686.1, read as the reverse complement.
ACTAACAACAGTTTTGGAAGAAGTTTCTCAAGTTTAAACAAAAGTGCAGGCAGCACTTGAATCAAAAATTAGGTTTATTGCTGTTCTGTAGACAAAAAAACTCCCAAGGGAGCAATTTAAGAAATTCAGTAAGGTTAAATAAAATTATATCAGGAAGTATCAAACATAAAAATCAGGAATCCCATGAAGCATTTCACTGTAAGTGATAAATGGGGCTCAGCAGTGAAATCTGCTCAGCATAAAATAACTGGGTTTCCAAATTTTGTGCAGTACATCCAAATTAGCAGGTATAAATTCAGTCTTTTCTAGAGTGACATTAGAAGACTGAAAGCTATTGCAAAACCACAAGTATTTTCCATCCAGTTCCTCTATACTACATTCAACAACCTAATCCTCAGTATAGATTTTTATATTAATTTATTCTTGATTAATAAAGCTATCTCTTTAAATTACAGCAATTGTTCTTCTGAAGTAGGTCCTGTGCTTTGCAAAGTTAGGAATAATTTAATTCCTTCTGTAATAGTCTATAAAAACATGAGCTCTCTTTGTTCAAAAACATATTATTTATCCTCTCCCAATCAGTACAAATCATTGTAAATACAGTGTAGTACTTCTTCTGGCATACAAGTTGATAGTAGCTAAACAAAAGTCAAAAAAACGACGTTGACTAAAGCAAAGTTCAGTGAAAGAAAACATAACTCTTACTTCAAAATGAGAGTAAGACTGTCTACAATAAAGACTGAAAAAAATATTAATGAATGACATTCCAAAACTCTAATATGCAAGTTACCAATACCAACAATAGTTAAAATTTATAGCCCTTATGGCACTTTTAAGTGTTCAGACATGACCCAATGCACTTTCCCACTTTTAACTTTAAAAAGTCTTGCTTTTGCAATTATTTCAGCAGACACAGAAGTTCAGCAAAGAAGTTGCAAGTGCAATAACACCTGTAGCTTAACAAGAAACAGATTCACAGTGCTATTTCTCTTTTTGGAGGGTCAGAAAGATCCAGGTTACGCAAAACGACTACATCATCAATTCACATAAATGTAGCTGCTGCTTCACTGAGTCAGTAGCCTTTTTACGTAAAGCATAGACCTAACTTTGAAACATATCAACAGCTTAGTGAGCTTCATTTCTCCCTAGCATCTTATGTTTCAAATAATGCACAGGAACATTCTTTCCCTAACAATTCACTAAAATGTATTGTAATAGGAAATACTAACTTTTGTTTCTAATCAGCCTTTTTGAACAACTGAAAGTTATGCAGCCACTATCTTTTCACACAAGAGATTAATGAGATTCATAACAAAAAGCCACATAAATTCCTAGGATAAATTTAGGCTGTTTTTTAAACATTAAAAGGCTTTTGCAAATGCCAGCTAGCAGCAGAACTCAAGTTTGACCTCTTCCTACTGATGTGCCTTGTACATAAATAATTTGCTTGGGTTTATAGTTTTATGCCATACTAAGAGGAATACGCACACATACATACACAGTGCAATATCAAAAATACACACACACAAAAAAAACCAAAGAGATACAGACATGCTAGAAAGGGTCCAGAAAAGGGCCAGAAGGATGATCAGAGGACTGGAAGACCTGCCATAAGAAGAAAGGCTGAGAAAACTGGGCCTGTTCAGACTTGAGAAGGCCTAAGGGACACCTTATAACCATGTACCAGTATATAAAAGGTGGCTACCAAGATGATGGAGATGCCTTTTTTATGAGGAGTCACATGGAAAAGACAAGGGATAATGGATACACACTACTCCTGAGGAGATTTTGACCAACTCCAGAAGAAAATTTTTCACCATGAAAACAAATCAACATGGGAATAATCTCCCAAGGGAAGTGGTGGATTCCCCTACACTGGACAGTTTTAAGACTCAGCCTGACAGGGTGCTGGGCCATTTCATGTTAACTTTGGGTTTTTTTAACCTTGAAAGATTGAAGATTGGACTAGAAGATCCTTGAGATCCCTTCCAACCTGGTATTGTATGATTCTATGATCAACAACGCTGTATGCCTCTTAAGAGCTCCGAATTAATGCTTTTCAAAAAGAGTGATGACAAGCTCTGTTTGCATGGCATATCAGATCTGACTAGGCCTGTCAATTATAAACAACACCCTAAAAAATTAAGTTTAACGGATGTCCTGAAAGGTTGGAAAAAAAAATAGTATTTTGTTTGTCATCTTGAAGGTTTGGCAGTGACATGGGGGTGCTCTCACTCAAATGATTATCATCCAAAAGTATTAAAGTATCAACTGGAAAGAATTATACAGAAAAGGAGCTTCCTAGGCTAGCCTGCATTTTTTCCTCTAAAGCCGGAGGTATCACTTCATAAACTCAAGAATTAACATTATTAGCATTGCAACTTACTAGCATTACTGTGTTTCCTTTGAAGTCTTGACTAAATAATACAAAGTCCATCATTCCGAACATACAAGCAACAGAACACAGAATCTGAGAAAGCTTTTCTTTTCCTAACAAAAATAAACCTCCTGTATTGGTGAAGTTGACAAGTAATGTTTATACCGAAAATCTATTCATGCAAATATAATAATGTTATTTAAGAGTTTCCAGTTAAAAGCATCATAAACCCCTATATTAAGAAAAATGATCAAGTCATTCCAAAATTGACAAAGTTGAATTCCTAGAAATAGCTGAAACTTTAAAAAGTTAAAAGCATCTTGAATTTATGTAGTCACAATAAAATAAACTGAAAATGAATGCACCCAGAATAAATAACCTCCCATTATCTACAGACCAAAAGAGCCCAGCCAACTTCAAAGCTGGTTTCTGGTAATTTTCACTGACATAATGAACATGTGCAAAACTTACCTATAAAGACATTGCGGCCTCATTAGACAAGCATTAGAAACTACCTGGCATAACCATTTTCCTTTCTGCGTTCACCCATTGTGTTTTTCCTGTGACAAACTCTTTCAGTTAAGTTTGTTTCCTGTTATCTACCCCACCAGTAGCTTTGAAATATTTCAGACTGAATAAAACAAGCCCAACAGCAAGTACGGTTATTCACCACATAAAGTTTATACACTTAACCCAATAGTGAATAACCCCAAATTCTTTGTATGTCTTCAATAGTGGAAAAAAAAAAAGAAAAAAAAAGAAAAAAAAAAAGAACCTAGTATATAAACATGCCTTATTCTTAAAGCCATCTGACTATTACACATCGCTGGTTCCCTCGACGTATATAGGGTAATAAAATATTAACTAATCGACTACAGAAATAAGGAGCAAGAAATTTTGTCGTCTCAACCCAGAACCCTCAAAACATCAGCGAGAAAAAAAAAAAAAAAAAAGAAAAAGGAGAGGGGTGATAAATGCGGGAGGTATGTGTGTGTGTGAAATAAATGGGGATAGAATTATGTCCCACCTCGTTATTCATGGCCCCCAACAAGGCTGCAGCACGGCAGGTCCAAAACAGAAGGCCCACTTTTTCAGACAGAAAGCCCCCGGCTCCACGGCGGCAGAACGGCAACGGCCGCCTCCGCTGATGCCACCGGCCGGGGGCGCTGTCTGCACCGGCGCGGCCGCCGCGAGGCCCCGCAGCGGCTCGGCGCGCCGGAGCCACAGAGGGCCGGCTGCATTTTGCAAGGACAGCGGGCTCAGTGCGGGTCGCCTCTTGGAACCAGCGCCTGTGTCTCTCCTGCCCCCGGAACAAGGACAAGCCGCTGGAGCGGCCACTAAGGGGGAGGCTTTGTAGGGACTCTTGAGAGGAAAAAAAAAAAAAAAAAAAAAAAAAAAAAGAGCTTCATATTTCGCGGCCGGAGAGAAAAAAGGATAAATATGCGGCACTTCGCTACTTCCTACGGCCTCACTCAGCAGTGGGTCCAAGTGGTCCACCGCAGATATCCGCCCCATGGCCGCTCGGCCGCTCACGCTTCCCGCTATGAGATCACGAAGGAAAAGACGACAACAACAATAACATAAAAGCCACATCAGCATCTCCTGCGGGACTCATAGCGATGCAGAGCGCGGGGGGACGACAAGAAAGCAAACAAGCAGCCCCTCGCGGGCTGGGCGGAGAGCAGCGGATCCACAGACCCTCACACTGCGGCACCGGAAGAGCCCAGGGCTGTAGGGGGGACAGGAGAGAGGGGGAAGGGCGAGAGCCAGCAGGAAGGGCCCGAGCGGGCAGGGGGAGCATAGGGCGCTGCGAAGGGAGCGCTGAGTAAGGGCCAGCAAAACACTGGCCTTTAAGACACCCCGCGAGCTTTCCAACTTACAACGGCATCGTCTCTCCGGCCCCTCCTCCTCCTCCTCCGCCGCCGCCGCCGCCACCACCACCGCGTCGTCCCCTTTTCCCTCCTCCCCTTCTTTTTCTTCGTTCTCTCCCACTACTGCCGCCTCCCGACCGGTCACTCGTCCCGCCAGCAAGCGGAAATCGCGACCATGGTACGGGCCGGGGTCAGATCTTAGAGGGAGGAGAAAGCCACTCGCTAGGCCTGGCCGCCGCCGCTTCACTTTTCTCTTCCCCTCCGGCCTTCTAACATGGCGCCCAGACGCTACCACAGCAACGTTCGAGACCAGGGGGGGGCCTGACGCAGCGGCGCTGCCTCCCCCGCACGCCGCGCACGCTGGCTAGCTCGCGCAGGCTCCGTTGGGCGCGAGGCGAAGCGCACCCTGGGGACGGTAGTTCCAGCGGGGAGCGAGCCGTCGTTTGAAAACAAAGCGATAACGGCTACCGCGCGACGCCTGCGCGCGGCGCGGCCGGGTTCGCGCGGGGCGAGGCCGGAGGCCACCGGGGTGTTCTGGCAGGGGCGGGGCTGGCTGGGGGAGGTTCGCCTGGGTATCGGGGGTTCCGACAGAGGGAAAGCGCTGACTAACTGGAGCTGATATGGGAAGTAGTGCGCCGAGACCCCACCCGCGTTACCCCGACAAACTGCCCGAAGGGTCTCGAAATCGGCCTTCTGCGGGCCGCCCAGTGGCTCCCGGGCGAGTGGGCGACCGGCTGCTTGCCTGCATATGGGGGAGTCACGGCGAGCGGGGCGGCCGCGGCTGGCGCTGCCCTCCCCTGGTGGGGTGCAGGGCGCCCCGGCTCCACCGATAGCCCTGGAGAGGGCACGGCGGGGTTTGTAACCGGCTCACGTGGGCTGAGGGCAACTCTCCTGGCCTCCCCCCACCCCATCCCGCTGCAGAATTAAGGGTTTCAGTTCAAAGCTAGCTCTGTGCCTGTCTTGCTCAGGGCTATCTGCACCGGGCTTATTTTGGTTTTTAGACCCTGCACAGAGCAAAGAGATCCTTTTCTAATAACTGGTTTTGAAAGCTCTGCCTGTAGTAGACTGCATACACTTCAGAAAAACAGTAATTAAAAAAAAATCTGCTCTTTACAGATCAGGTCAAAACTTTATTCTTAGAAAAGCAAATGTATTACAACAACTCTTCACACACCCTGTTTTCATCCTTTCTTAGTGTCCTAGTTTTATCTTTATTCTCAAAAATGGCACTTAGACTGAAAAATTATCTAAAATTACCATTATTTAATCTTCAGCTGCCTCATGATAAATGGTAACTTGGACTGGCAGCATATAGGAAATCTGTTTATTTAGAGTAGGAGATGATGTTTCTGAACTCCCTTACGGCCATCATTGACTGGGTTGTGTGACAGTGTGAAAACAGATGAAATAATACTGCTTCACTGTAAAAATATTAATATGTCTAAATAAGATCATTAGACATTAATGCATCTAAAATTCTAATATTGAAAGTAGTAGATAAAATAAATGTAAAATGTTACTGTATCACCATTCTTTCAGTTCTCCTCTTTTCCCTCTCTCTAAACCAGTCCTTGCTTTCTGTTTTGACAAAATTCTGTATTTGTTTTGCACCAAATATGCTATCAGTTTCAGCTCAGTCAGCATAGATACTGGCAGGTTCTGTAAGAAATGTTATGAAGTCAAAAAAGGGAAGGACAGCCATGTGCTAGAAAGTCTAGATTCTTCAAGAATGTGTATCAAATACTGAATGATGAAGAAAATTAAATGACAAATACACCCATTTGTTTGATATATATTAAACAAACAAACAAAACCAAACCTGAGGTTTATGATATACCTATGCTGGGAAACTGTTTATCAATCAGTCTCCAGTGCAGCACAAGAAGGCTGTTGTGTGACTTCTTGCCTCTGGGTAGTTGGGAAGGGAAATAAGAGAGTTTGCTGCTTCTATTTATTTCCATTTTTCAATGAAAACACCTATTTGATATTTTTTCTAAAAGTTTTTCTCAGGCTAGCTGTCTACATCTGCTATGGATCAGGAGAAGAATATATTGCTTAATTAGGATATGTAACTGGAAAAATCCAGGAAGAAAATTTTGGAGAGAACAGATTCTTACAGTTAACATTTTCAAATAGACATATGAAATACAGATGCATAAATGTATAAATCAATATGTGCAGTAAATGGTACTTTTTTAGAAGGAATATTTAAAACCCAAGACAACATAGTAATAAAGCATAAGAAATAAAAATGGAGAATGAAGAAGCCTAAACAAAAAGTCAGAAATTAAGTTTTGGGGTTTTTTTTTTTAAATACATTAGGAATGTTCTCCTCCCTTTCTATTTCACAATTTCTACAGCTGTTAGGATTTAACATCTCATTCCATATCGGGACTGTTCTTGAAGAGATATTCTGCCTATAAACAAAAGGGTTTAAAAGTTATTTTCAAGTCTCCTCTTTTAAAAGTTACACAAAATAAATAAAAAATAAAAATAAAATTTAAAAAGTACATAACATTGCTTTAAACAAAATCATGGAAGGTAATAAATGGCTCTAAAATGTATTTTCTTGCACATATGTCAGAGAAGCCTCTTCCACACAAATAACCATTCACCTCATTCTCCTTCTTGGTAGAAGTCACCCTATCTCTATCATGGGCAAGAAAAGGAAGTGAGCTATTTGTGATGGTATTTGTCATAAATGGAAAACCCTAGGGCATACCATAGGGCCTGATTTCTGGACCCAGAAGAGTAGGTAATACAGACCTTTAAAAGTTATACAGTTAGCAGGGAAGAATACATGCTTTTACAGCTACAGGTAGTTGTCACTCATAAGTAAGCAAAAACATTCCTTAGTGTCTAAAGTGGTGCACAACACTGATGCTTGCTTTTTTTTGTTGTTTGATTGTTTGGTTAATATTTTTGTTTTGTTTGTTTGTTTTTCTTGTTTGGGTTTATTATTAAAACAGTGATAGCTTTTTAATAACGTTCCTATGGTATGCAGGAAGAACAGCAATACAGGAATAAATTGCAGCATCTGAATTCTTGTCTAAATGCAATGCTGACCCTGCTTTACGACAAAAATTTAACTAGATAACTTCTTGAGGTCATTTGTAACTGGAATTATGCTATGAATGTCTTACAGGACTTACTCATCAATTTATCTGTGTATTGCAAAGGGAATTACCAAAGAGCTTTCATACATAATTACAAAGATGCTTTCTGTTGTGCCTTAGAGGGGTGGGTGTAAGCAGGATGAAGAGTGATGTCCCATTTTCTGCAGGCCTCTATGTTGCAGCAGAATTGACAGGGTACATAAGACATACAGAGTGTACACACCAAACAAAACCAGATTCTGGTAGTGATTATTGTCCTGTTTCTGTTTAGCAAAGCTGTATACCCGTACTTGATAGACAGTAACAATCACAAGAATAGTTCATGGGTTTTTCATTTTCACAATAGTTACTGCTCACCAGAATTGCAGATACAAACTGTTAATGAATTGTTATTGTGACAGTGAGGAAAAAAATTAAATCCTTATGTTAACAGAGATTCTTTGGGTCTACATGAATTAATAACTCATTCATAATTAAGGGGGAAAACCAAAAACAAACAAACAAACAAAAAAGTAATTGCCTTACCAGAAAATCGATTGGATCGTCTGGCCTGATCTTACAGCATTCATTTATCCCTTGCATAAGTGTTGGCATGACATTCTTCATTAAATAGTTTCGTAGTGGAATGGACTGGGCCTCCAGTAACTCTTGCTCTTGTCTTTTCACTTCCTCCAGATGCTTATTCTACAAATATTGAACAAAATAATAAAGAATAAGGTTTATAACACCTACCAAATAGCACTTGACTAAATAATAATGGTGGCCTAGAGAAAAAAAAAAAAAATGGTGCTAGAAGCTGAGTTAATATCCTTAGTAAAATTATTCTATGTTTCTCTTTTTAACACCTAAAAAGTTTTATTCTGAAGTTTTCCAAGATTCATAAGATTTCCAAGTTTCATAAGATACTTGGCAAAAATGGTTGGAATATACTCTATCCCTTAAAAAATTAGTACTGTTGCAAATGCAGAGTTTCTTGAGGGCTCTTTGAACTGGAGGGGAAGAAGAGTATTTTAATACAGAAAAGAGCCCTGACTCTAAACAGTGAATTGTGTTGCCTTAGTTTATTTTGGGTTTGGTCTCTTTGCTTTGTTTGTATTTCATTTATGTCTGTTTTTAAGGGGGATAAGACTTAACCAGACTAAAACCATAGTGAATTACATCTGTTTACACCAGCTATTTTTTTTTCTTGAATTCAGGTTAAATCAAATACAATGATTAAATTAAAAAAGTGGGAGGGTGGTGGAAATAAAACCACTGTTTTTCTTTCTTCCATTTAATACCACTTAATATCATGCATACTTGCAGTAGTTTTAGCCAGAAGATTACTCAAAAGCATTTTTACTGTTCTCTCTTCTCAGTGTATTCATCAGTAGCCTGAGTCATATATTCAGCAAGCAGATGATACTCTGAAGACTGCTTTTCTGTACTCAAGGCATGACACGAAAAAACAATGTTCTGATAAAAACAATATACCAATATCTGTAAAAGCTATTTCCTCATTCACTGGTCCCAGGAGTCCTATTTGCTAAATCCTGCAAATCGTTCTTGGTCACTACTCAGTGAGCAGCTAATGTGCAGTCTCAAGAGCAAATGAATTGTTGCTTAGATTTCTCGAGCATCTTCCTACTTCAAAGGATTAAATAAATTATGTGCTTAAGTTTAACACCTACTTCAGCTTTGAATAATGCAGTTTGCTCTCTTGAAAGTTAGATGGCTTTGGATTGAATATAGCTAAAAATGTACTAAGTACCCTTACTAATCTTTTAGATAAATTTACAGAGAGTACAAAATGCTACTTAATGTGCAATGAAGCTGTAAATAAGCATATAGATAACAAAGAAAACATTTACAAGCCAATATCAAAGCAGTGTAAATACTTCTTTAAAAGTGAGGAATTTCAGGGTATTCTTTCCCTGTAGCTGTGTATGGGCATTCAAATGTAAGAAAAGGATATCTCTGTGGAATCATCTGTTTTTAAATATCTGTAGAATACAATTGAAGAACTGCCTTCTAGCGAAACAATCTGATTTTGGGTGTGAACAAGAACATTCTTATAGTATGTCTTTCAGTTAATTTACCTAAAATGTCCTTAGGTGTGGCAAAGCAAATAAACAAAAAGCATTATGTTCAAATCCTGTGAGGTCAGGCACCCTAAATACCAAGTACTTATTAATGTATTAGCAAACAGAAAGCATAATTCAGACTGCATCAGGTAGTCCTCACTGAACTGAAGACTCAGCTCTCAGAGGTGTTTCTCTTGCAGGCTCAAAAACCTTTCTGCAATGCAGACTGGAATATTGATCAGTGTTGATTTAAAAAAATTCTTGTTTGAAAGGCATAAAAAAAGACGTGGTCATTTGCTTAGAAGTGAGCAAAATGCATAATGGTTATGAAAAACCACTATTGTTTTTATTATATGTTAATAAATGGTAAAGTAAAAGTGCCACAGCACAGCAACAGTAAGAAAAGTATCATCAAAATATTTTGAAGACATGCTGATGCCAACATGCAAAAAAATACCATGTCTATAATAAAAAAAAACCCCAAACCTGTAGGTTGGGACTCAAAATGTACTGTGAAGATTTTAACACAGATCTAAAGTATGATATAAAGAACTCGAATATTCATTCCACACTTTACAAGTATATTTGCATAACAGATTGCTGGAAGCCAGCTAAAACACATAAATAATAATGGTTTCAAAAAAATACATATTAGCATACCCATTCTTCCCAATTTCTGATTCTTTCAGCCCTTTCCTCAGCTTCTTTATGCTCTCGTTCAGCTTTTTCTTGAGCTTCTTTGACAAGGTGTTCCTCAGCTGCCTTGCGTTCCAGATTCTCCTTTTCTTCATCTGTCAAACCATAATTCCTAGGTTCCCCAATTTCTTTGATGATCTCTTTTACAATAAGTCTGTTCTCAGGATCTTCAAATTTGGCTACATCTTTTAAACAATACAAGAGATAAATTGTCAAAGCTTTTGTCAATTATCAAAAGACATCAGTAAATAACTGCAAGACCTAAAAATAGAAGGTGTTCACTTTGAATTGTCAAGTATAAGATGTTGTTTTCAGTTGCTTAAAAATGTCAGGGTTTTGCTACACAGAATAGTTTTCTACATCTGATTTCCTTTTCTAATTTCAGATAAAACAGTCTGCCTTTTTAAGGTGGTGTAAGGGGAAAATATAATATTTTTTACAACCTTTCTGTTTATCAGATGCAGCTTGCCTGAGTTTTGAAAACTGAAAATGAGATCATTCACTATCAAAGATGTTCCTGTCACCAATCTTATGTCAACCTATCCAAATGCATAAAAACATCAACTTTTGACCTTGTGTCCCCCACAGGTTACATAACAAGTTGTTAGGATTTGGCAACAAACTTCTAAGTTTTCACGCATACAAATTTACAAGTACATGGACCTATTTTACTGTGTTACAAATACTACTACCAAAAAAACCCCAAAAAACAAAAAAACCCCAAACATAAAAAAAAAAAAACCAAAACCCTCAAAAACATAGTTTCATGTAGCAGCATAGAGACTGATCAAGATCTTCTCTTTTGTTTCATTCCTTCTGGCTTTTAATTGCTGGAGGCTACTTGTGCATTAAACTTGTGAGGAAAAAAAAAAGAAACCAAACCAAACACAAAAACCAACCAACCAAAAAAAAACCCCAAACCAAAAGTAAAAAAATGAGGACTGCCTCCTGAAGACGTATAGAAATGTGCATGAAAAAGAAGAAAACTGTGTATTTCAGGTACCCAGAGAATACAGAGATAAACATCTTGTTCAGTGGTAATGGACTGGAGATGGAAAGGCACAGAAATGGGTAAGAGCAGCAAGCAGAGGAAGGGGAAAAAACAGAACTAGAATACGGAATTTATATGAGAATCCACTAGTCCCTACTCCACAGTAGTCTGCTTTATGAAGTTATTTTGAAAGACATTGGCAAAGTGTTCTTCCTATTTCTAATCACTAAATCAGGCAGAAATTAGGTGTCCACTGCCCACACCATTATTCCAAGAGTGTAACTGTTTGTGACTTGCACCTCAAGTCCAATCTGTGCTAATGAATTTAGGAGAAAGCTAACATAATTATGCATGATCAAAATTCTTTTACAGTTTCTACTTTCAAAAAATGAGGTATTCTTGAAGTATTCTAAATTTAAAGAATAATGCATTTTCTGTCAAGCAGTCCCTTGTTTCTGCAATTTCAGCTGCATCTGGATATGAAAATTACAGTGCAAACCACTTTTCTAGTCATTTAAAATATTGCTAAGAAGTCTGTCAGCATTGAATCTGACATGTCAAAGACTGCATTTTTTTCTTAGATGGCCAAGCAAGATTCCAATGCAAATATTACATCAATCATAAGTAACCGTATTTATCCTCAAAAATAAGTACATTTTTAAATTTAAAAAAAAAAAGAGGTTAGCACTGACACTGGGAAGAAAGATCACCAGAAAAGGAGTTCATAAATTAAAATCTTTAAAGGAAGTTGTTGTTATAATTTTAACATGCCTTTTGTTGATGATCTAACATGCCTCTGTCATCATCCCCAGTTTGCAGATGAGAAAAACAAGACACAAGATAACTGACTTGCAGACTTAATGCAGTGAGTCACTCTATCAGTTTCCAGAATCTTGAAGCCCACTCCTTTGTACTAATCATATATTGGACTGAGAAAAAAAAAAATAATAAAAGCAATTCATAAAGCTATACATTATGATTTTCTAAAACTAAGGTGGAAGAAAGATCTGATTAATTCGACTCAATAGTTAACAAATCCAGTTTAATTTTTTAACTGTTCCCAACTAAATTCTTTCAGAATATGACCAAGAAAACAGTTGGCTCTCTGCTTATAACTGATGCTACTTAATTATGTGGATCTGATAAACCAAGTGGAATATCAGATAGAATGGAGGGGTATTTACAGAGCTGAAGGTTCCTCACTGAAGTTATCTTTGTAATCTGTCTGTACCCTTTTACAACAGAAAGCTGTATACATGGGTGGGTAACAGTGATGTGAGTATAGGTGATGAGGTAGTTCCTGAGATAAAGAGGACCTAAAGACAGTGTTTCTTTGCAGATGAGAATAAACAGTATAAACTGAATGTGAAATCATGTGGAAGTCACTGAACGTCGCAGTTATGATGTCAATAATTAAAATCAGTAGGTCAGTGAGTTTCCTTATTTGGAATGGACTAGAGTTTAAGAGTAATCTTTGGGCATCATTGTTTAGCAGAAAACATTACAATATTCTACCATGGAGTATACACTTTATATCCCCTGCCAAAACAAGATGGCCTTGGACAGTGCTACAACTTGCATATCCAGAAGTGTATAAGATAAGAATATGACAAATTGGTGACATCAGACCTTAATATTTACCTTTTCTTACATTTACTTTCTGTAGCAGAATTATGTCAATTCTAAAGTGATTATACTAATACATTTTTTTTTTTTCTGCTGCTACACTACCTAAGAATAATACCATACATGTGTTAAGATAATCTCCATGACTGACTTTAAATCAAAAAATGTAGGAAATCAATTATGACTGAGGCTGTTCAACAACCAGCTTCTCCTTAAGTAAAAGAGAACAAGAAGGGCTGCTTCAAATACATCAGTGGTAAAAGGAAGAATACGGAAAATGTGGGCCCACTGCTGAATGAGGTAGAAGCCCTGGTGACAGAAGATCTAGAGAAGGTGGAGCTACTGAATGCCTTCTTTGCTTCAGTCTTCACTGCTAAGACCAGCCCTCAGGAATCCCAGACCCTGGAAATAAGAGAAAGCTTGGAGGGAGGAAGACTCTCCAGTGGTCATTGTTTGAGGGCTGGATTAGAAATCACTTGGCTAAGATTAACATGCATAAATCCATAGGGCGTCATGTGATGCACCCACAAATGCTGAGGGAGCTTTTGCTCTACTATTCTCCCTCATTTTTGGAAGATCATGGAGAATGGGAGAGGTTTCTGAGGACTGGAGGAAAGCCAATGTCACTCCAGTATTCAAAAAGGGCAAGAAGGAAGAACCTGCAAATTACAGACCAGTCAGTGTTACCTCCATCCCTGGAAAAGTGACAGAGCGGCTCATTCTAGACATCCTATCTCAGCACATGGAAGAAAAGAAGGTTATCAAGAGTAGCTAGCATGGATTTACTGAAGGGAAGCCATGCCTGTCTAATTTGATAACCTTCTATAATGGTGTGACTGAAAGGATAGATGCAGGGAGAGCAGTGGATGTTGTCTACTTTGACTTTAGCAAGGCTTGTGATACTGTCTCCCATAACATCCTCATGGGAAAGCTCAGGAACTGTGGGTTAGAAGAGTGTATGGTGAGATGGGTTGAGAACTGTCTAGACAATAGAACTCAGAGGGTTGAGATCAGTGGCATGTTGACAATACGTAACTAGTGGTGTTCCCCAGAGGTCAGTACTGGATCCAGTCTTATTCTACATCTTCATCAGTGACCTGGATGAAGGGATAGAGTGTACCCTCAGCAAGTTTGCTGATTATATCAAACTGTGAGGAGTGGCTGATACACAGGAAGGCTGTGCTGCCATCCAGCGAGATCTATACAGACTGGAGAGCTGGGCAAAGGGGAACCTAATGAAGTTCAGAAAGGGCAAGTGTAGAGTCCTACACCTGGGGAGGAATAACACCACATAGCAGTACAGGTTAGGGGCTGACCTGCTAGAAAGCAGCTCCATGGAGAAGGATCTTAAATTATCCATGAAACAGCAATGTGCCCTTGTGGCCAAGAAGGCCAACGGTATTCTGGGGTGCATAAAGATGAGTGTGACCAGCAGGTCAAGGGAGGTTCTCCTCCCACTCTACTCTGCTGTAGTGAGACCACATCTGGAGTACTGTGTCCAGTTCCAGGCTCCCCAGTTCAAGAGAGACAGGGAAATACTAGAGAGAGTCCAACGGAGCTACAAAGATTATGAAGGGACTGGAATATCACTCTTATGAGGAAAGACTGAGGGACCTGGGGCTGTTTAGCCTGGAAAGAGAAGACATAGAGAATATTATTAATGTTTACAAATATCTGAAGGGTGGGTGGCAAGTAGAAGGGGCCAGTGTCTTTTCAGTGGTACTCTGTAATAGGACAAGAGGTAATGGTCACAAATTGGAACACAGGAAGTTCCACCTCAACATGAGGAAAAATTTCTTTACTGTGAGGGCAGCAGAGCCCTGGAACAGGCTGCCCAAAAAGGTTGTGGAGTCTCCTTCTCTAGAGATTTCCAAAACCTGCCTGGATATGTTCCTGCATGGCCTGACCTGGGTGATCCTGCTCTGGCAGGGGGGTTGGACTTAATGATCTCCAAAGGTCCCTTTCAAATTCTACCATTCTATGATTCTATGACTACTCATCTCAACAGGACACTCCAAGTATCAACAGTTCGATTTTAGTTGCAGGGTTTTCTCTTGTTCTTTCTTTTCATGTCTTGTGCCCTCCCCCCAAAAGCATAATTTTTCTTAATAATGTTGTCACCTGGCTTTCACAGTTTTTGAATAATCAGATTACAGTAGTCTGCTCAAGATTTTCCAGAGATTCCAATTTTATACATAGCATGTAGGAAAGACAAATTTTCTCACATACAGGTATAGTGCAAAACAGATTCAGTCCTAGCCTTTCACCCTTAATTTCTAATAATTTTCTTTCATGCTTTGCCATTTACAGATCATCCATATATTGTCATGGCATCTGAAGACAAATCTAAAGAAAAAAATATAAGCAACCATAATATTGAAAGTCCGTGAAAATATACTGTTACACCAATCTGGAAGGAGGACAGTGCAGAGGTCTGTAACCTAAGTCAGAAAATTACTTTGATCCTATAGCCTACAAAAATTAATAATTAACCACCCTATTTTTTAAAACAGGTTAATTGTACAAGGACAATTCAGAATCCTTTTGAGTATCCAGATATTTTTGCAGGTATATAATTGTTTGTTGTACCTGTATTCTGTAACATTAACTAAAATATTATTTATATATGTACACTTACTATAGAATCTTTGCAAGTGTTAAATTTGTAATAAAAATAATATTTTATCTATTGATTTTATTATTTCATACCAATAAAATAAGGATGTATTTCAAGTTCGTCAAAATAGTTGAGAACAGTCGTATCATCTGTGTTTAACTCTCTGAAGAGATTCAGAGATTGCAGAAACCGGTCCTGGGTATAGCGAGTTCCAGCAACAACTCTCTCTGGCAGATTTATTATTCTGTTTATAAGGAATTCATCAGATGCAGTCAAAGAAATAACAAATTCTGTGAAAAAGAACACATTATCAGTGTCCGTATATTATTGTTTCTCCTCTTTCTTACCTATTTTGTGTTAATAATAAATTTTAAACCACAATTGAACATAAATAAATGTGAATTGTATGTATCTTTATAGAGAATTATCAAATGCCTATATTCATCTTCTCCACATAGAGCAGCCCAACAACATCGAGACATTTCTCTAAAGAAGCTACATATTCTAATTTCACCAAATTCTTTCTTAGCACTATCAACAAGTCTATTCTCACAACGAGCAGCAAAAAATCTTAAGAATGGCAATGCAGTGTAATCCAAATTTTCTAAGGAAGTTATTGTGCAACCAATCCATGTAATAAGTATGGGGGGTGAAAATTCTTATGAATAATGCAGCCACAGCAGCAAGTAACGTTGGAAAATTTAACAACTCACTTGTTTGTCGTCATCAAAAGTATTGTGATTTTTAATCTAACAAATAAAGGTGTATCTGCTGAATTAAAGTAAATTTAGAAGAGAAATAAAATTGTATAGTACATTAAAGATACTATGCTACCACATGCCATAGAATTTAGTGTCAGTGTTAATTTAATACTACTTTTTAGACAAAAAGCACCAGAAATCTTTCAATGATCTGTAAAAAGACTCTCTCTTCCCTTTTCACTTCAGAAGTCTCATATTTGTAATCTCATTAGGCTGAACCTTGCAGTATTTTATTAACTCAACAATCAATTTTTATTTATTAAGTATAACTTCATATAATTTATCACAATATGTTCTGATGTTTCTATTAATATCATTACTCAACAGTACTGAAACTTGTTAAATTAACAAAGACAGGAAGCAATTTTTCTGACATCAAAGAGAAATTTGCAGAATAAAGCATAAACACAGCTCCGCTACTGGCTCTCCTTCTGCCAGAAAATCCTCAAAACTCCAAAACAAACCAAATAAAACCTCCCCATACCAGCAAAATTAATTTCTGGACCATTTTATTTTCTAAAACAAGTTTTCTTCAAGGTTGAGAAGGTATCCTCTTAAAACAGATCCCATGCTTGGGATCCTTATGGGAGAGAAAGTGTTACTTCTCCAGCCCACCATTCACATTTCCTCTTTTGAAATGGAGGCTAAAACTGGCTTTGTTTACAAGTAACAGACACTATTTACTTCAGAAATCAGAAATTCATAAGTGAGTACAAACTTGGTAGAAGTCTGCTTTTAAAATCAAACCTTTGTCCCCTTTATGTGCAAGGACTAAGGAATTTTTCAGAAAGTTCTGAATTTTGTTTAATTCCACCAAAGCCAGTAAATTATCATTTACTGAAACACTAAGCATCTGATATATTCAACTGTTATATTATCTAACTGGACACATCTTGTAATGCAAAATATGTCAAATGTATCATTTGAATGTAATCAAAACTTCCAAAGAAATCAAGAAAGACAAAACCACCAGGATGAAGCCATTTCTGCATAGATAAAACCATTCTTAATTACCAACTTAACTGATGTATTAGAATTAATTTGGTAACATCTTTCAAGATATCACACTACAGATAAACTTATGGTTTTTTTTTAATATGCCAAGTTCAGGAGCTCATTTGTTCCATTAATAGCTGCTGTTATCACAACAAAGGCAGTCACTGCTATTGTTGTCAGTCAACAGTTGATGGCATTTTTACAAAAAAAAAAAAAAAAAAAAAAAAAAAAAAAAAAAAAGTGAAAAAATTAAAAAGAAGGTAACACCCACAAACTGAACCAAAACCTTCCTTTAGATTAACTGTTCACTTTCAAATAAGGGCAGCAGCATTACACAAATTATATATTTATTTTATGTTAAATTGAATATGAACAGATGGAGTGATATTTTAGACTTCTCGTTGGTGGCAGCAATACTTGAAAACTCCTGTTTATTTAAAAAGAAATCTATCAAGCTTACCAGGTGTGATTAATTTATCACATATAGGTATTTTGCCTTTAGTTTCTTCTTCATCTTCATTTTCCACTACAACAAAAGTAAGAAACGATTGACAATTTCACC
This sequence comes from Megaceryle torquata, assembly GCA_024611175.1. Classification (NCBI taxonomy): domain Eukaryota; kingdom Metazoa; phylum Chordata; class Aves; order Coraciiformes; family Cerylidae; genus Megaceryle; species Megaceryle torquata. The sequence continues at coordinate 12,636 of JANIJG010001686.1, read as the reverse complement.
GGAAGAAACAATGTCATTAAATTCCCTAAAAGTATGCCCAGTACAAACACAGGTTTGTCTATATGTAAGTTATACCAGTTGTTGGAAATTAATCTAACTTGGACACCAGGTTAGAGAATTCAGTAGTTCATGCTGCCAGCCACCACAAAATTCTACCCTGTGAGTCCAATAGTCCCTCTGCCTAGACAGTGGAAGTGTGCACATGCCTACACAATTTTAAAATGTGTCCATGCTGCTGTCCTGATCCTGGTCTCTTCTCCTAACAAGTACATTATTATTCCAAAAAACAGAGTCAGGACTCAGAACACTAAGTAGTAAAGTTTTACAGTAGTATGGTTGAAATGGTTTCTGCCACTAAGTATCTGCTCTTTCTGAATAGTCTGTAAAACTGCCTGAAGAGCACCAGCTGAGCATAATTTACAGCCCATCATATTAAGCCGAACAAGACATTTTTATGTTTTACTTCAAACGTCATGATGTAATTTACATATGGGGATGATTCTTATGCAAGCACAGAGAGTGCTTGCTCACAATTTGAAATGTATGTTACAGAGCTCCTCCTTCTACTGTAGCTGATTTAATATACCCACTGTAATCTGGCTCAGAAAACAAGTTGGTGCACTGGCTAGATCCCCTCATGAAACAGCCATTAAATATTATGAAGCACTTTTGTCTTAAAGCTTGCTTGAGTGGAGTAGACCAACACAGAACAAGAAAGCATCTTCCATATTTGTGCATTTACTTAGTACTTTGACAGCAAAGACAGCCTGAAAACTATCTTGTTCATATATTAATCCAGGTGCATTACAATCCTTCTTACGTTTTAAGCATCATTTTGTTTTGTGTCCTGCACTGCAGTCATTACAGTGCTGAGGCACTTCAACTACTATGTCACTGAGAACAATAATAATGACAATATTAACAGCAATGAAGTCAAAAGCAGCAGTACTTACAGTTAAAAAGATCTTTTGCTTGTTCATAGGACTCTGGGAACCCTTCTAAAACATATCCCTGATTCCTACAAGGCATAGATTTGAGCTTATCCTTTAGAAATTTAACAACATACTGATCATCTAGACGACCTAAGATACAAAGAAGATTAACAGGTACCTAGTTTATAGAAAAGACATATCTGAAATTATTTTACTACTATTTTAATTCATTTATCAGAAAAACTTCTATATACACCCTAAAAAAATCTATATATTTTGAGTCACTATTTGCATATTACATGGTGTCAGTGATCTACAGAATACAAAAGTGTAGCTATCAAATAAAATTACATTTGTATTTACAAGGATATATATAATAGAACTATAAGGCTACTAAACAAGATATTTTTTTTTTAATAAGGCAATTGAATTTTAATAGAAGCAACAAAGAAATATTTATATAGAAAAAGTAACTATAAATAGAAAATTGTCATCAGCAAGACTAATAGTCTTGCAAAACAAATGTGAGATTGATTTTACAAGTTTCATTGTCATATTAATGGACTGACATAAAAAGTGGTTTAGTAACTTGGCCTACATTGGTGAGCAAATATGCAGGAGTAAAAGGTTTGGTTTGACCTGATTTTTTTGTCCATTTGCAACCATTGACTCTACTTTCCTACTTTATTTTGCTTCAGCTTTTAAAACTCTTTAATATTTATATACCATAATATCAGAAAAGTATGTTGCTATTTTAAAAGGCATAACTATTTTAAAGAACAAAACAAGGCATGCGGAAGAGATGCTGCTGTAGATCTCAGTACTGAAGCTTTTGGGTACAGATAAACAAGATCTGAACCAGGTAATCCTTTAGTGATAGAGGGAGATTAGTGATTAAAGGGGGATCACTTTGCAATGCACAGAAAATGTTAAGCACCCAGTCAAAAACTACATGACTTCATTCATATATGGTAATTAATACTTTTCAGTAATGGCAGTTTCTGTGGTTCTTTTTTAATCTGCAGACTTTAGAATTCTTTACAGGCTGGAGTAAATACTGGTTACTTCTTATAAATGGCCAAAATGAGGTATAAGGTACTTAAAAAACACAACCACAATGTCATACGATAGTGCACTAATTCTTTTTCTTACTGGAATACTTTTCATCTTTGAAAAATTGATATATTCTTCACTAACTTTTAACTTTATATTCTATAAATCATGCTCACTGTTCTGAGTGGAAAAAGTTTTTTAAAAAAGTCTGGCCAAGAATCTAGTGCTTCTTAGTGTACCATTGTTAATTATATATCAGCTTATAGGGTTAAAAAAAAAATAAAATATATATATATATATATATATAAAGAAGTAGAATGATGGAACTTCTATAGTTGTAAAAGGACACAATAATTAAAAATTTAAAAAACACTTCTGATGTACAAGGTATAATTTATACTGTAAAACACTGTATTCTTTTTAAATTAACTTACATACAAATGGGCAGGGCATGATTCTTGCTTTTAATAGGAAATAGAAGTTCTAAAGCACAAATTCACTTGCTTATTTTCTATTTGCATAGTGTTGCACTATGTCTCATCCCACTCAGTGGACAACGAGGGAGGTGAATCTTTGTGATGCCCCGAAAGAGGCTGGGATCACAAAGATTCACCTCCCTCATTGTCCACTGAGTGGGATGAGACACACTAGTTACCTAAATCTCATCTTAGTACTTTCTATTTCCTACCTGCATTTTGCTCCATGCTTTCTTTTATTCTACCTAATACCTCGTATGCTTCTTCTACATTTTTACTCTCCTCCTCTTCCTCATCTTCTCTCTCTTCTCCCACACTGTTGGAGTCCAGTTCTTTAGGAGCCACAACTTCCTCCTGAAGTCAAGATCAGAAATAAGAATAGGCTCAGAAATTCCATAGCCAAATTTAATTTATACACAGATGTAATAAAAGGGAAAACAAAACAAAACAAAACAAAGGCCAACCTAATTAATTTTGTGTATGCTCCTGGACAGTGAGATACTGAGCAACCTTCAGTCTCTGAAAAGAGTTCAGTGCATGCCCCAGAGGTGACCAGTATGTCAAACAAGGTTTTTGTTCTAAAATAATGAAATTATAACTAATTTTTTTAATTATGTCAAACATTTTAAAATCACATAAATTAAAATAATACCAATATTAGAAAAGAGCAACACACCAGATTTGCTATTGTTTCAGAAATCACATCATTTATCTTAATGTGATGTAGTTTGTAGTGTTTGCAAAGCTCTTCAGCAATGGTAGATTTTCCAACCCCAGGAGGACCATGAATGAAAACTTTGTGAGGCTGGAAAAAGAAGATAAGAAAATAACACAATTCAAACAATTTGGATGCTTTTATTAAAAAAAAAAAAAAACCAAAAAAAAAACAAACAAAAAAAAAAAAAAAAACAAAAAAACCCCT
>JANIJG010001685.1:66590-80536 GCA_024611175.1 Megaceryle torquata | reverse complement strand
TCTATTCTATTCTATTCTATTCTATTCTATTCTATTCTATTCTATTCTATTCTATTCTATTCTATTCTATTCTAGTGGAGGAAAAACTATATATATAAGAACAACAAACCTTGTGATTTACAAAGAAGATGCATGAGGACAACTATCCTGCTTCCGCTGTAAGAAAGGATGAGCAAATCCCACTCTCCCAATAGACAAATCAATAGAAATCATGACAGAACTTTTCTGAAAATCCAGTCCTAGATACAATGAACCATGAAGGAAAAAGGAACAGTGCTGATCCACATTCACATTTGCAGTACTCAGGGATTAGTTCATCACTAGTGGAGCTGCTCTAAACATATGAAAGAGGGCACAATCTCTCACCAGGAGGATGGTGAGCATTGGTACAGGCAGTGTAGAGGTTTTGCAATTTTGGGAGATTGTAAAAACTCAGATCGACAAGACCCTGAGCAGCTTAATGTGATTTTGAGGCTGTCTCTGCTTTGAGGAGTGGGTTGGATGTACAACCTCAGGATGATCTCCTCCAATGAAATTTACCTATGATCATATCTATTAAGAAGGACTGAAGTATAAAGTAACTTGAGACACAGGACTTTATCTCAGATCATATTTATCACTTTTGGGCATATCAGGAGTTTCTAATATATATTCTGTATAAATTAATGGATTTTGCTGTTTGAGAGACAGAATCTTCTGCAGTGGGTAAAAATAATTCACTTTGCTTAAAAGTTCCTTGCTGTATGTAACTGAGAATGGTACAGAGATGCTCAAACTGTAAAAGTTTAGGTGATATTTTTCAGAACCATGCACTAATCCTAAACCAATCTTGAAAGCATTATAGCCATATTAAAGCTGTACCTCACCATGACTGATACAGCTGTACTGTAGTGATTTGGAAGCTACAGTGTGTCTGGTAGCTCAGCCATTTTTGGGCAGTTTAGGAACCCGCAGTGTGACTGTTGGTTTATAGTAGAGAGTGCTTTCTTTTGTTCATATTGAAGGAAAACAAATTAAGTGCAATGTAGAGATTATTAGAGGAATCTAAACTCCCAGATAGTAAAGGAGAGAGCTAACTATCCAAGTGAAAGGAATAATTCAAAGTATTTACATTAAATGAGAAAAGTAGGCTAATATAGGTGGTGTATTTCTTCAGTTCTATGCCCTGACTCCCTACTTGTAAAATAAGAATACTTAAGGACAGTATTGTGAAGTGCTCAGAGAGTATGGTAAAGTGGCCATATCAATGCTTGTGTTGGGTAAATTAAACATAAAGAGTGAAATGTCTTTGATTTCAATAGAAGGAAGCATCTATCAAAGCTACACATTTTATCAGAAAAGCCTGCAGTGTAAATTACACTGTCTTTTAGCATTTGATTATACAAAAACTGTGCCATTAAAATGAATTGAGTCTTGCAGAATGACAAAAGAGAGACCCAAAAGTCAGGTGGTGTTTTTTTTTTTTTTTCTTTTGTTTGGTTTTTTTTTTTTTTTTGTTCTGTCATCCCACAGAATCATGGAAAAACAAACAAGCAAGAAAGCGAATAAGCAAATGTCTCTGACCGAAGAAAAGTTTTTCTTTCACTTCATGTGGACAAGACTGTTTAAAATCCTCATCTATGAAAGGTTTTGGTTTTTTCCTGGACTAATTCTTAGACTTTTCCAGTATTTCATAGCCTTGTTTTCAAGCTGTAGGAATTCCCTGTTTGCTCACTTCCAACATGGAAATAGCAATGGAATTTAGTGGGTGATTTAAGGGCTGAGTAAGGATGTTCTCTTTGAAGAAGGCTGTGATGTACAGTGGGGAGAGGATCAGACCATATGTGCCCTGTTCCTAGATGTTCCCTAAACATCTGTTGCTAACCACTGTCACAGAAAAGATACTTGGCTAGATACACCTTTCTTCTGAGCCAGGGTAGCTGCAGAACAAAATTCATGTCATTTTTATAGAGGAAAATAGATACAGAAGGTGCGAAACTGAAATTGCCTGCACAACTTACTGTGCTGACAGGAGAAAGGACATGGAAAATTTTCAGTAATCAAGATGGATTAAAACTGAACACTTGAAATATCTGCAGGTGATGAATTATAAAAATTTGCAGCTTAAGGAGAATTAGGTTGAACTCCAGTTTGCTGACACTTTTCCCTGCGTGTAAGTGATGACTCTCACCAGTCAGTGAGTGCAGAAAGAGCAATTCCCAGCACCTAGGATCCTGCACAGGCATGGACTGCCAGACATCTCAGGGAGCTGGAAAAACTCAGAAGCCTGGGAGGGACAATTACTGTGGAGCTGTGGAATTTCCATGTATGTGTCAATCCCAATGTCATATCAGAAAATTTTTGACCTGGGCTACCCTGTGTTTCCTTGATCAAGGCCTGTGTTTGTTCATTAGGATGACTTCAGCAATCTGAAAGTTGCTATAGTGTATAAAGGGCTGTGTTGCATTAACAGCAATGGTGTAAATAGGAGTTTCAAACTACCTTTGAATAACTGCCTCAACTTTGTAGATTGACTGTAGCACGTGGTTCCTAGATGTGTGTCTTTTAATCATTTTACTACAACAATATGCTAACGTTTCTCTTACATTCAACTCTATTATTCATACCTCTGGCATTATAGGATCAAACTCCATTCTGTTGTTTAACACAACTTCTGACTAGCAGTGCAAACACCATCTTTTTAATAGTTTTTCTCTGTCTCTCTCTCATTAACTTGCTATTTCCCATCAAACCAGCTCAGGAAATATCTGTTTCTCTAGCAAAGTCTGAAACATTTCCTTTCCATAGCTATGATTTGTCACTGCAGTTCTGTCAGTAAGCTCTGTAAAGTGAACCAAGATAATGGAAAGTCTCTGAACAGAGTGATCTTGTATTGTGATGGATAACTTTCATTTTTTTATATAAGCAAACTAGTCAGTACAAGATACAACGAGATAAAATAACTATAAATAAAAAAAACCCCCAACATTAAAAAAATAGACTGCATGAAACTTATTTTATTGTCAGTGTTTTCCTTGCCTCATAATCTCAAAAGCTTTATTTTAAAATCCTTTTCTGAAGGTATGAGCAGGAGCTGCTTCTCTCTAAAATAACAGGTACAGACACTGTTCTTTAACAGAAAGTAATTTATTAAGCAACCCCTTGTTGCAGCATGCAATTGCCTCTGAGGGATAGTTTCAAAAAATCTTCCCAAGTGTCCCACATTGCAGGGCCACATCTGAAAATATCTGTATCTCCTGCAGCTGTACCAATAATTTACTGCCACTAATTTAGGAGTCCTACTGCATTACTGTTCTTCAGTGAGGTAGGTTGAACTTTTTCTTTTTTTTTTTATTTGAGAGTTTTCTTCCAAACACATTCACTGTTCAGAGAAAAACAGATGCTTGTGGCAGGCACAGCTCTGCATTTCCAGACTCTGCAGGGACAGTGAGAAGAAGAGGATGTGCACCCTCAAATCCTTTCACAACCAAGGTGCAAAACAGGACAAAGAAAGGCTGCCCTGGGTACCTAACTCCCACTAGAGCAGGAGCTAGGCACCAAAATATAGCTGGCAGCAGCATCCATTCCAGCTCTGAACTGCAGAGACAAAAAGGACTCAAATCTTAAGAGACATCTTTGTCTTAGCTTTTCTGGTTGGCTACTGTAGGCACATAAACAATACACTAGCTGACATGAAACCAATCCTTGGCACTTAATTCATCTCCCCCCTTCAAGCTGATACTTTTTAGTGAGATCAGTCTTTGGGAGTTCTGTGCTCAAAGCTGGAGACAATCCTGAGGAACTGCAAACCTGAGTGTTTCATTAATTGACACCCTTCACCAAATGCCTATCTCTGTGTCCCTGCCTCTGTCTTCATAACAGAAGCATGGATGGCACTTCCCTGCCACGAAGGAAAATAGTGAGGATAGCTACATTAAGGATTGTGCAGCATTCAGATGCTAAATACCAATTACACAGGACACTGGGGTGTAATAGGCAAACTCAGGGAAGAAAAGGCCATAGCAATAAATCTAAATGAATTATTTACAATCAACTACAGGATGCATTTAAAGATGAACCTCAGAAGAGCCTTTCAAACCTGTCAAATCAATGGAACCATCTGCACTTGGTGTGTCAGTAGACAAAGTTCAATACAAATCAATAAAATGAATAGCAATAAATTGCCAGGACAAGGTGAATGACTCAAACGTGTAGAAGAGGAAAATACGAAGCCAGGTTTTTAAAGGGATACCACAAATAAATTAAATCTGAGTAACAGGTAGATCTACTTAATCTCTTCACAGGAACAGTAAACTCATGGGCCAGGAATATCACCTGGTTCTCCAGAAAGCTTATGACAGACTTCCTCACCGAAAGATAATAAATTTAAAAGATATAGTGGTCAAGGAGTGAAGGATTAGTAAATGTTTAAAGGATAGGAAACAAGGGCTAAGAAAGAAAGCTTTATTTTAACAACAGAGGATTTCCCATAGCTCATCTAGAAAAGGCAATGGAAAATAAGGCAATAATAATTACTGAAGATACTGAAGTTTCAAGGGTAGTAAACTCAAAAAACTGAAGCAACTTGCAAAACGATTTCAAAATGCTACATAACTGAATGATAAAATACTTGATGAAATTCTACATTAATAAATGTAAAGGAAGGCATAGCATGTTTCAGTCCTTGGTAAATGTACATAGTGATACACACTATGTAAGCAATTACTCCCTAGGGAAGAAATGCTAGAGACTGTGTATTTTTCTAGGAAAATATGAACTCAGTACGTTGCAGTAGTGAAAAACTCAAACTTGTACCTATAATTTAAGGAAATGAATAAAGAACCAAACAGAAATAATTGGTTTTATACCATGATATAGACCCACACTCTACTACGGACAGAAATGATCTCCTTATCCTGAAGAGAGCCTGGAAAAGGCAGAGAAGGAGCAGAGAGTCCAAAAAGGGTAATTTTCTCACAGGGTCCGATTAGGCAGACTGTCTTCTCAGCTTTAAAAAAGATGGACAAGAAAAGAGTATAATAAAAGTTAATGAAATTATGAATTTGAAGGAAGAGAAGACACTTGTTCACTGTTCTCACAATACAAGAAATGGAGGGAATCATAATTTAACGACTAACAAATAATATACAGTATGCAATTAACCACTGGATGTTGTAGAGTGTGAGAATTTAAACAGGCCTATAAAAATTCTTCCAAAGAAAAAAAGTCCATCAAGGGCTATTTTTAGTCTCAGAAGATCTGATATCAAATACTATTTGAGGCAGAATAATGGGTGGGAAGGATGTTTGTTTCAACTAAGTTTGGTGGCTGTGTTCACCTTCACGCGTTCACCCTGCACCACTGGGACTTGGGTTTGATCTGTGTAACTTTAAACAGTGGTCATTTGGCTTGTGACAACCTGTCTGAGAGACAACTTTTGTGTTAATGTCCTGCCATATTTATGGAAACCCACTTAGGAATTCAAGCGGAAACCTCATTTGTATATATGGAACACAGTTGCCCATGAACAGAGCTTGGACCCACTCCCAGGGCCAACAATTCTCTTCAGGCTATGTAAGTCACTTTCTGTCTTGCTGTTTCCTTACCTGGTCCTTTCTTCAGAAGAAGACTACAGTTATAAAAAACACTAATTAAGAGATAGATACAACTATTTTTATGTCATTATCAAAACACTTCTGTCAGACAATGCCCTTCCCTTTTCCTTTCTTCTGACAGCTAAGTTTAAAGGGATGGTGAACTTAATTTTCATCTGAAAGCCCTGGCACAGTTACTAAGGCTTTTAAATTGAAACAATTTAAATCAATTTACAGAATATAAATTTGAGTAATCTTGGAGTTTCACTATTGAGTAGTGTTGCATGATTACACTGAGTGCAAGGATTGAAAACACATCACAAATTTAAGGGCACTGAAAAATATTCCTGAAATACAATTTTTACCGACTGATTCATCATTTTAATCAATAATTATGATTGTTTTCTTTTTTTCAGAATTTACTGGTACAAGACTTAGTGCATACTTAGTGCAGCAGTACCAGTAAAATATATGGTATGATATGTTAAAATATATGTTTAGTTTTACAAGGTAGTGGATATATGCATATCTTTCTAACCTAGAAGAGTAATAGGAAATTAACTAAAGCTGTTTAACGTACTTAATGTTCTCATACAGCACAGTATTCCTTTTTTGCAGTTAATCAAACTATTCCTTATTTTTAGAGAAAATCTCCCACTACAAATCTAGGTCCTTTTGCCTTTGAGTAAAACTATGAGCAGAAGGGTAATTTCCCAGAAACTGTTTCTCAAACCTTATTAGTAAAAATGTTTGCAATTCTAAGAAAAATAAACTATTAAAATGGATGTTAAATAAATGCTGAAGCAGAAACATCTAAAGAAATATTTTAAGAAATATTTTTATAGCTTATACTCAAACTAAATAAGAGAAATATCATCATGTTTGTGCAAAAAATGCCTTGGAAAAAAAATGATGCCATGTATTCCCTAGAGATATCTTTGTTCTTCTCTCTTCCTAAATGATTGACAGGGTAAAAAATGAAGTGATTAACGTCTAGCGACAGAAAACAGTAACATGGGTCTGTAATGATAGCACCCGCAAGTGGCATAGTGTCCTACTTATCTGCATTTTAAAGCAACAGCTGCTGGGTCTTTTGTAATGTCTGCAGAATTTTAGAGAAGCAAGATTAGAAACAACAGTACATCTTTGCTACAAATGCCATGAAACCGGCCCTCACAAGACAGAGTTTGATCAGAAAGTGTTGGGTGTATATGAAATAGTTATATCAGGTATGAAAAAAAGCAACTCTTGTAACTCAACATCTATGACATCTATGTAAAAATACCTGACGTTTCTGAATCAGCCCAGATGTGTGGTTTCACTGTCTGACACATTTCTTCTAGACTGAGATGTTCATCTTGAAACACTTTTTGAATCTGGACATTTTTCCTAACATAAATTAATTATGAAAGGATGCAGATGCCTTATTATTAGACTGCCTTTACACAGTTAGTTATGTCTGCATCAGAGAGTGCTCAGTCCTGCCAACTGGTTTGCAACCTCACTGTCCAGGGCTAATTCCCTCTGGCATATACGGTCCACACTGGTTAGCAGTGGGCTCAGAGATGCTTTGAGCCCAAGTCACGTCCTATGGCCCTGAGAAATAATTATTTTATGTGGTATTCTTCCTCTTCTAAGAGGCTGAAGCAATGTGAATGGTATGGTGTAGCCTCATAAACCATGTTTTATAAGCACAACACCAGGATAGCATTCCATGTCCTAAACAAGTATCATGAGAGTGTGTAGGGGTCTCTTAGGGTGAAAGTCTGCAAGACTGTGTCATCACACAGTGATGCCTTATCCATGCTGTCCAAAGAAATTTGGTCTTGAAGAGAACTACTTAGTTTGCTCCAAAAGAGAACTTGTCAATGATCAGTACAGTGTGAGCAATCAAGACCCTGGGTGCAAAATGGGCTGCTAGATAGTCTGGATTACATAGTCAGACTCAAAGAACTGTGCCACAGAAACATATTTTTAGAAATATCATTTTGTTGGTGAAGTAAAGCCAAATGTAACATATCACATTGCAGCAGCTGGAATTCCTATTTTGGAGTGAAATGGATTCATTAATGCAGATGTGGCTCACAATATCTATGATATTTTCTTTGTTAATCATTGATACTGTCTTTAAAACAGGCTGCAAATTTAAGGGTCCTCTGGGAGAAAATGGCATCTCTGAGAGCTCTATAGCAACATGAAAATTCCAGGCTGGCATGTCATTTGTTGTTGATATAGCTATGACTGTGATTATAATTGCCTTGGACTTTCCTGATGATCACTGTTCAGAAAGCTTCAGATGATTCTGAAAATCAGAACCATTCCTAATCTTACCTTTTGATAGTCATTTGAAGTATAGTAGGGTAAAAGGGTATTGAATACAGTGTATGACAAAATTTTCTGGAGACCGATAGATTACTCAAAGCTGAGAATAAGATTTAGACTGACTTTTTTTAATGCCTAAAATGGCCTTAAAAGGATTTTAAATAACAAGTCCTTAGGGCAAATTTCAGAGCTCCTACTCCATTCAGTAGACCAAATATTTTAGATTAAATTTGCTCTCACATATTTATGAGAAGCAGGATGTCTCTTTTTCTCACTTAAACACTTATGGAATTAGTATTTAAAGCAGACAAATATCCAGGCTGCACTTAAAACCTGAAGTGGTCAATCTTATTTTGCTTCAAGTATCATAGAATCATAGAATGTTAGAGGTTGGAAGGGTCCTAGAAAGATCATCTAGTCCAAACCCCCTGCCAGAGCAGGATCACCTAGATCAAGTCACACAGGAACGTGTCCCAGGTGGGTTTTGAACGTCTCCAGAGAAGGAGACTCCACAACCCCACTGGGCAGGCTGTTCCAGTGCTCTGTCACCCTCAATATGCCTAACAAACATAGACAAAAGTGAATGCAGGAAAATCACAGAAGGAAAGGCTATTCCCATTAAAAAGAGCAGCTATGATATTTATCTTTTTCCAGTAGACTAGTGGTTAGAGATTTACTGAAGTATGGGAAATTCAAGATTTTGCCACACCACTGACTGAGGAAGTGGGAGATACAAATGCAGTTCTCTCAGCAGACTAAAGGGATTCAAAGGCTGAACTCTCTCTTCTTCATAAAGTGACCTCCTTGACCACTAGGTTCCCATTTGTGGAAAGGACATTTTTCACCTCTTCCCTTGAAAGGGCAGTGTCACTGAGGGGTCAGCAAGGTTTAAGTTTGGGAGAAAGCAGTTGGTGGGGACCCCTCAACTGGAGGCTGAAGAATGCGGTGACAAATGATCTGTCTGACTGCCATCAGTCCTTCCAGGTTGGCTTTGAATGAAACAACAATAATAAAGGGAAAAAGGATATGCAGCAGCCAGGATATTTTTACAAAATGTGAGAAACACAACCATCACCACCATCTCTTCCACTTACATTTTAAACAGATGTTGCTGCTCAGTGAAGCATCTATTGTCACTTGTACAACTTTGGTCTCAAATTCACAGAAGAGCTGTTACCTTACAACAGAGACTGAACTCAGGCTTTCAGTAAGAGTGAGAATTTAGACATACTCCAGCATTTAGTTTTACCTCTAAGCTAAATCCAGGGCAGAGTGATTGAACCTAACCCACTCCTAAGGTGTTGACGTGCTCTGTAAGGGAGCTCTATTAAGAATACATTTGGCCAAACTCCCTGCTTAGCAGAGAAAAACTGAATGCCCTACTCAACACTTCATTTACTGTATGCAGAATTTATGTAACTAAATTAAGCACCTTGGATCACCCTCTCTAGACCAAGTTTCATGAAGTGCTGTGGTGCAAGAGCTGGACTCCTATAGCTCATGACATGATCTGAAATTTGCATGTACGTCTATCAGGTAATATTTCAGTCAGCTATGTTCACTGCCTCTGCATCCTTATTCCACTTCCTGAGCACTGTCCCTAAAAAAAAGATTGGAAAATGCTTTTAACAAAGCCAGTTCCAAGTTTCTTGCCCCATCAATTCCCAATAATGTTTATTATGTAGGCTTCTAAATGCTATACTTTGACCAAGAAATCTGTTCTCCTTAAATGACACTGAAAACTATTCAGTATGGAGAGTAGTGATTCAAGGTCTGACCCATTATGTATCGACTAGAGGCAGAACAAGAGTGTGCCGTGTTGCTGAATGGCAACATCAATTCCTTAGACACAGTGCAGTGAGATCAATGAAGATAAATCAATGCATCACTTTAAAAATGGTGTCATGGAAAGAAGTCTCATAGGCTTTCCCTGAATACTGTTTGCTGCAAACGCAGTGAAAGAAATACTGGGAAGGTCCTACAAAAAATGCATTAATCTCCTTCACAGACTGTCACCAAATAGGATTATCTCAAAACTCACTTACTTTGCTCCCTGTCATTAAAAGAAGCAGCTCATCCCTGAGTTTTACTAAACAAAACATAGAGGTTTACCAAATAAAATGAGATGATCTTCTGCCTACATAGCATAAGGAAAAGGATAACAATAGGATTTAAAATAAGGTAGGAGTGATGTGATAGCAATGAAAAAAACCCCATTGTATTACAGAGGTCTGGGAGAACCTGAAAAAATCAGAAGATTAAAACATAGGGACTATCACACTTCCATGCCTTGCTACAATTTAAGCATTTCTTCATTTCCGGTTAACGTGAATTTGAAAGCAATGTTGTTGAAACAGCATTATTTGTACGGCTGTTTAGGTGTAGAAATGTATTCAAGTAGTCAAAATTTTGTTTCCCTCATTATTATGAAGAGTGATTTGTTTGTGAAGACAGATGAAGCAGAAGGCCTTCATGATGGTTTAATTATGGTTTAACTGATGATTTAGGAAATGGCTAGATTATTGAATGGATGAGAATTTATTGTGATGTTTTTGTTATTTCAAAGTGAATTGTGATGTTATTAAATGGAGCAGAATTTTTACAACACTAAAATACATCATTGATAAAGGTGTATTTTAAAAATTATTTTATTTGCATATCGATGCAAGGACCTAAATGGAGTAATCTTTTAGATGAGTGTAATCCCACTATTTCTGAAGCTCACCAAGGACTGAACTCAAATTAAGATAGAAAAATTCATGTGAAATGCACAGCTGGACTTCAAGAATAGAAATGTATAGCATGGGATGGACTGTAATTTCAAAATCCTGCCTTGGATAATGAGTACTGAACAGTGGAGTCTCACTAATTTTCTCCTCACTCAACCCCAAAAAATAATAGACATCTGTAACTATAATCACAGAAAACATTCTCTATGTTTGTGCATTAGAGCCTGAATCCTAGACAGCCAAAATTCCACCCACTTCACTCTGACTTCCAGAAAAGCATGGCTGTGAAGGGTTGAGCAATGTGAAACATAATGACTCTAGCTGTGCTGCTGAAGTAATGAAGAGCTGAAAAGTGTGACTGATGAGCTCTTAGATAATGAATTAATGAGCAACATGCCTGTAGTTCATCAATGGACTAATGCAAATCTACACAAGCTACCTACAGTATACTATGGAGAAGGATGGAGAGACTGGGAATCATCCAAATATGGCATTAAAGAGACAAATAGAGCAAGAACATAACAGAGTGATGTTAATCATCTCAGCTTAAATGTATATTTCATGTATGTTAACTAATTAAAGCATAAAAAAGGCACGATGGAAAATAACTTGCAGAAGACCGTGATTTAATGTATAGAGAACAGATAAAATGTGAGTAAAAGAAAGATGCAACTTGAACTTCTTTAAAAATTTGAGCTACTAGGCAGATGCTGCCGTGTGATGCTTGATTATTGGCACCCTATATTATATGCACAAATGCAGTATATGGGGGTGGGCTCAGGGAAAGGCTACAAAGGAGGAATTTAGAGATGTTGGCCAGGCATGACGTACAGTTTCACAGGCCTTCAGGAAATGTAAAGAGCAGTCCCATTTTACAGAGCATGATTGCTCAGCAACCCAAAATTACAAACATATAATTTTTTTATATTAACAAAACACAATTACCAATTAATCATCTGCTAGGGAAATCTATGTCAAACAAAATATTGGTAGAGGAAAAATTAGCCTGCCTAGTAGATGGCTGCTTTTATCAGGGAAAAATGCTAAGAAATCAGAAAATAAACTCTAAAATTACTTAATCAGCCCAAAGTTTCAAATATTCTTGTAATTGTAGATGATTAGATTATTCTGTACACACTGGAAAAAAAAACATAATTCACAGAAATAAAGAATCTTTATGTCCCAGACTATCACAATTATTTTAAAAGTATTTATATTTTCATAGAAGCGTTCCTCACTAGATCTAATTAGACTAAAGTGCTTCTGTTGGTACGTTGTTCTTTCAACAACAGTCTGCATAGCTGATTTTTTTAAATGATCTTTACCTCATAAAGTCCTATTATCATGTACACAGTATGAGCAGAGGTAAAGCACATCAAGAAAAAAATATCCAGTGTCTGACTTTGCAAGATTGTAATGCTTCTGATACAAATATCAATCAGAAAGAATTTTACTGAAGTATTTGACCTAAATGTCAGCAAGTCTACTTTCTAGCAATACTCAAGGAGAGCACAAGTGTTGGTTTTGCCCACATCTCAGCACTCCTGAGCCTCTCTTGTGGGCGTAGCCTTTTTAGTATGTAATAAAGACACAGTTACAATAAATATTCCCTTTTTGCTGACTGAAAAGACTTAAGTCCTTGCCTTAGAAGGCTTTGCCTCTAGATTGAGGGTGAAGGCAGATCAGATTCCAATAAGCTTGGACCGCCATCAGCTCATTTCCAGAACTGTTTTGCAGAGAAATAATAGCACTGAAAACTCCACTTTACTTTGTTCTGCCTCTCATAACCGCTATGGATGAAAGGCCAGATATGTGCTACGCTTTCAACGGAAAAGATATGGTGATGTGTTTTCAATAGAGTTTACTTGAGTCAACATGGTTTCTTTATGATTTATGGTTGCAGTACCTTAATAATATGACAGATGTTAGGGAGTGAGAGACTGGATTATCATTTCCTTAAATCTCTTGGAATGTTCTTCTTTATGACACATTGCAATTACAACCAGAGCCTAGGTTGTATTGACCTGAAACTGAAAGATTAGAAGTACTCTTCTGATTGCATTAGAAAAACTTTGGTGAGTCTCCCTTACCATTTTGGCTGCAATAAAAAAAAAAAAAAAAAAAAAAAAAAAAAAAAAAAAAAAAAAAAAAAAAAAAAAAACCAACCCTTTTTCACACATCTAATTCAGAAATTTCAGAAGAACTTTTACCTCAGTCTCTTGAGACTTCTGTGATTTAAAGAGTCTCAGATTATTTATTCAAAATCTGTTTATCTCTGATAACTGTAAGCAGGTGTCCTACAAACAGCTCATTGTAGTGCTTCAGCATCACTCCATAGCTAACTATATAACCGTGTATTTTTAGGTCCTAACACAATGCAGAATCTTAGCTCCTCAGTTCCAGAATGATACCACTTATCTTCCCAGAGGAAAAGCTCGGATAGGAGGGAAAATTATTTGTGTTCTTTAAGCAGACAGAGCACTACTAAACTGTACCTTAGAGTAAAATTTCTTGTTAGTTGTAGTATTTTTGTCTGCATTATGACAGCATATGACTCCATTCACACTACATTAACCATTATTTATACTGACTGCAGATGGGTTTTACTGCTGTTTGTAGAAGACTTAATTATTACTGAATGTTTAATAAACACATTTAGAATATTTCCCTTATTCCATATAATTATCTGTGTGCTTTTCCCAAATATAACAAAATGCCATTTCAGATTGATGTCCCATGCAGCTCTGAAATATATTTAGAACTGAAGGAAACAGGCAGAAAAATGAACACAGATCTTTTGCGTAATGCACTGGGTTATGTAGTGCATTTCCATAGGTGGAACACTAAAGGTGCAACTGCAGCAACTTAATTGGTATAGAAAATTTCTTACAAAAGCAGAATTGAAACCTGAGTATAACTGAAGTGTCTTTTCAAAAAAAATCAAATGTCAACAAAACAAGTAGTGATTTTGCTTTTACTCATCTTAATGCAAATTAAGAGCTGATGAACTCAACCAAGTAATATAGCAACTACAAAGTTTAGGGTAAGGCAACTTTGACCCTTCTGCACACTGTCTACATTAAAAATGAATATATTCTTATGCCTGTCCAGTGCTTGATGGCTTTGGGAGGGCAATACAGAAAAATCAAATGAAAGTAGCTTAAGAAGCAGCTACCATGTAACATTTTCACACTCTATTAAGAGGAGAACAACCTCATCTTCTGCAGGCTCTAAATTCAGCAGTGGTCATTCCATTCAGTTGGATAATTTTCAAGTCATTAATTCAGTCAAATTGCCTTTTATTTCATACCTCTGTAGCTTT
>JANIJG010001685.1:5076-66334 GCA_024611175.1 Megaceryle torquata | reverse complement strand
TAAAGGCAAAGCTATCTTTTGAATTTTATCCAAATTTTTCAATTTGCTTTGATATTCTTAGAGGAGCCCTATAGGCGAGTACTGCTAAATGAATGACTGTATAATTTAAACTAGAAAAAAACTTTAAAAATAAACAATCCTGAAAGCATCAAGCAAATAAAGGATGATTGCACTAACACTGTAGCTATGATAAAAAGCCATATTTATTTGCCTATGTAAAAAGGCAGCATATCACTCTAATACTGAAATAAATTTTCAAACATTTTCTCAATGAGATCAGTTTTACAGGAAAAAAACCAGTGTAACTCACATGGCTGCCAGGCTTCATTTCTGTTTTGCAGGGAAGTTTATAACCTGTGCTGTGTCAGTTGTTACTGCACCTGCATCGGGAGATGCTGTGCGCTGTGGACTTTAATCTGACCTGTCATCTTCTAGCAGTAACCACTAGATCTGTCTAGCTACTAAGCCAAATACAAAAATTGATATAAAGTGTGTAAAGGTCCACTTCTATTAATTAATATTTTGCTTCTTACTGCTATTCTTATTAATTATTAAAGTATAAGTAGATGATTATATTTCCAGAGACTTAGGAAAATTCAGGTCCAGTTCAGTTTTGCTGAAAGATCTGCTAAATTTCACAAGACTTTCAAGATGAATCCACATGCAAATATCAATGATGAAGGAAGAACTCAGATTTTTAATCCTGGAACATCTCATGATTCTGACTTGAAATCAGGGCAAAGACTGATGACTCTCATTGCACTTTGGTTGGGGCCAACTTTACCAGAGTGAAACGCCTGTGAATCACATCTGAAGAAGTGCCATGCATTGAGATCGTGCCATTTCTCATAACTCTAGCAGAGACTTTAGGAACCTAGTTCTGACCGTGCTAATGCCAGTGTAGCTCATCCTTTCTTTCTGTAAAGAAGGGTAGGTGTGAAATCAGGACCAGACACTAGAATGCTAAACAACTAAAATATATAGAATTAAAATCAAAGTTATTTAATAATGTGATAAATTTATTGTTACTTTACTAATAAGATGATGTCACAAAAATCTGTAACATCATGCCTGGATGAGACACTGAGACAGAATAACTCAGAGGGTGGATGTACTTTTCAGGGCATCTCACAAGATATTACATTCACAGCTTCCCTCTGCAGCAGAGCCTTCTTGTTGCAATTGCTCTCCATGGATGTGGCAATGCTCTGACTGCCAGTATAGAAAGAACAAAATCACTTTCAATGCTTATATGGAAAGAATGATTGCATATTGAACCTGCACAATAGGTTTGAAACATTGCTTCCACCATGTTTCCTGAAGTGCTACTGAAAATGGGTTTGATTCTGTTTAGTCTCAGTTAATCTGTTTTCAAGGTGAGTTCACGTCTGATTCCTTGAAACGAAATACTTGAAGAAACTATGGACATTTTTCAAATCTAAACTTTATTTCTTGTACACGGATAGCTCTTGAAGTATTCTCATCCACATGGGTCTTTGACAGACAAACAAAATCTGATTGGCTGGGTACAGAGAGGAACAGTCAAAAGGACTGAACTGTGGCTTTGTATCTTGAACCATCTTCAAGAAAGTGGTAAAATATTGCTCGATGGCCATTAGGCTGGGCTTCCATTTTGTGACTGAATGATCCTTATCGGTAGGAATTGTCTTACAGTCTCTGTAGTACGGGGTAATTACAACAGTCAGTCACTGTAACCTCTACCTGGATTCTAAAATGTCTGAAGGACATCAAGAAGAGAAAGTGTGTCTGCAGAGGTAGTACTTTTTAAAGGGAAAAATAACAGACCTTTTTCACTACCAGAAAGGATGGACTGTTGATACTTCTTGAAAATGAAGAAGACATGTATCATTAGCAGCACACTAACGTAAAAAGGTAGTTATTCCAACCTCCATAACTAAAATCTAAGTGGTTAGAAATATGGGGTTACAAAAAAATTCCTTGTATTCCGTCAAGCAAGTCCTTCTGTGCTATTTTTTTTCACAAAGCTTTCAGCTGCTGCCCACTATGCCAGGACCCTTTTGAACAATGAGGAGGAAGATGTGGGAGCAAAAATAGCAACATGCTATTGCCTTCTTTGTAAGCAGTGGTTTGTATAGCAGTAGGTATTATGTGGTGATAGCAGGTGTGTTGATAATTTTAGCAGCACAGTGTACTGGGTGAAAGAATGGGGCTGCCTGCAAGGTTGATTGAAAAGCATAAGAAAAAGAAATAGAATTTATGATAACTGAGTGAATGTTTAATTATTATAATTCCTATTTAGTGAGGAACATCTGGCAAACTCTTCACCAAACAGGTCCATTTGTTAGTCTTTTATTTGTTGAATTTGTAGTAAAGCAGTTAGAGTAAGTACTTGTAAGAGTAGTGTGACCCGCAATCCTAGAATTCACAAGAGATTAAGAGGGAGATATGGCAGAATGCAGAAGTACACACATGTAGAGAGAGACACACGCACACAGATACACTAATTTCTGAAATTTTACTCTATTTGTTCTGAATATGAGGCACATTCAGAGGATCAAATCCTACCTACTGAGGCTGGTGTGTGAGATGGACAGAGATGGGGCAAGTAGTACAAGCCCCATTGCTTGCACGGCAGCCTGCTGGGGCCAGTACCCCCATGCTGAGCTGGGTTCCCTGGGACACCTGCTTCCCTATATTGACCAGCACCACATGACCACCACTCACAGAAAACTTGGCAAACTAGCTGCATCTAAACCAAGATGTATTCAACGTGATGCCAGTGAGGCCTGGGAGGACATGGTCTTTCTCTTTCAGGTCTTTGTCCCTGTTATGGGAGTAGAGTGGCAGGGAATGGTCAAATTTGACTTGCTCAGATGGTCAAATTTGAACTCCCTATGATCCGCACCTCATGTTGCATAGGCAATTCCCACATAATTTCCAGGCTCACTGCAGAACTACTTGAGTCATTTCTATTACTAATGAGAAATAATATTAGCAAAACCTCCTGGTCCCACTCATCCTCATCACTTAACTTGGTTGGGTTCCTTTCTTGTAGGTGGACTGCCTTGAAGTGAGATGAAAGATCCTTATCTTATTGGAGGGCACTTCAGATGGGAATTCCCACTACCCTTTTCAACAGGGTTATATCCTGCTTAACACTGTTCTCAGCTTTGTTCCAATTCAGCTAATTTGGAGAGCCCAGTATGTACAGTGCCCTTTTCATATAAGATTTCAGGTAGAAACCTCCTCAGTAGGGGCCAAGCAGTCTTCTCTCTCTCACTTTGGCCACTGATCTAAGTCTCTGCTAGCTTGTGCTATGCCAGTGCACATATTTAGATTGTCAACTTTTGACTTGTATTCCAAAAAACTTTTATTTAATTGGTTTTTCTTCTCCATGTTCATGGTCTAACTCACTGTCTTGTACTTTTCCAGTTGAGAGCTGCACAAACTGATGGTGTCCTGTTATAGCTGTTGACATGGAAACATCATAAGAAACTGGTTGTTGGGTAAGACTGCTTTTTGACATAGAACAGACAGAGCTTAAAGGCATGTTTTGCTGACTCACTTTCAGCCATTTTAAGCCACAGGCATTTTATCTTCATTGTCACTTACCCTCAACCTGTGCTGATGTATTGTGCTCTGAGTATCTGGTTAAAAATGAAACTGAAACTGTGACTGTTTTGCTTGTTGAAATTTCAAACAAATCCTATTTTCACACATGGCCAAACTCTTCCTCTAAATCTTCTGGCTTGGAAATTATTCTAGATAGCACCTTCCTGCTGGATGAGTCTCTGAATCAGGAAGAAGACAGTTCCACTAGGGAACTGGAAAGCAGAATATATGTGCAATGAAAAGCAAGAAAAAGGGGTGTTGCTTCTTTAGAGCAGACATCACATGTCATGCACATTCAGGGACATTATTTCAATAACTTACCAAACAGAACATTAAGGAAAATGGCCAGAAGTATGTACTACTTAATCCTACTGAAG
Organism: Megaceryle torquata; assembly: GCA_024611175.1. Taxonomy (NCBI): domain Eukaryota; kingdom Metazoa; phylum Chordata; class Aves; order Coraciiformes; family Cerylidae; genus Megaceryle; species Megaceryle torquata. The sequence continues at coordinate 62,363 of JANIJG010001685.1, read as the reverse complement.
CTGCTAATAGAAAAGCTGTTTCAGCAGTCATTAATAATTCAGCACTGAGGACATGATTTCAGGTCTCAGGCAGATATTTCATATCTAACAAGTTTTACTGATAATGTAAAGATAAAATTAATTAAGCAAGAATGGCTTTGATAAGGAGCTGCTTTATATTCTGTTTTATATTCTAAATTTTAGGCAGAGCTTGTCACCTGAGATTACTGGAGGCTGGGGTTTATTCACTTGGGCCTCAGTCCTTTTTGGTGCTCAGTACCACGTGCATTAGCTCTTAATCTTGAACATAAAGTATTCCACTATTTGCAAAGCCACAGAAATAAATTTGCTTTTTGTCCCTTTACAGCACAACTGAAGAATCATGCCTTCATAAAAGGCTTGCTGGACTGTTGGTTTGTGCTGCAGCTAAAAGTGCATTGAACTGTACCTCAGGAAGGAACCAGCTGGACTCATTTAATACCAAGTACCTAAGAGTAGCAAATATGATAAACATGAAGATGCAAAGCAGAGAGTTTGTGTCAGATCCAGAGATGAGACTGTTTTGACTGATGTGTTTATATGCTCAGTTTTCAGTCTCCATTAACTGCTTCTTCTTTGTCCGTGAAATGTTATTAAAAATTGCAAATGAACCTCAATATTTCCTTAATTCTTCATTAGTATCAACACTGAAAAAAATTTCCAGATGAATAAGAAATATAGTAAGTGTTAGGAAAAACTGTAGCTTGCGAGGTGGATAATAGTTTCAACTGACTCTAGATCAAATATATTGATTTTTACAGTCCTAGAGTATAGGTGAGGCATACTGTTATATTTACAGCATCACATTTCAGGGTGGGTTTTTTAGCACCAAAATGCCATCAGACTATAAACCTGAAGGCCTTCGAATTGTGAATACTCCAAGATTAGTAATTCTCACATCTATCTTTCAGCTGAGAGTGTCAATATCATTGTGTTAAGGCACTTCATTTATGGCCCTATGAAAATTTCACTGGCATAATACAATGAAGTGTGAAATGCTTGCAGCTCCCATTGACATCAGTGAGAGGACACCTCAAAAAAACCCCAAACCTAAACCAGCCTCTCTCCAGATATTCCCTGCTCTTCAAATTTTAGATTTTTATTTTATCATTCAATCTGAACTTAGCAGCTGGATAAGGAACATGGTACTTTTCGTAAATGCTAAAAAAAGTGATCCTTGAAGCACATAAACAATCTGAGTTTCATAAGAAAACATTATATTTGCATTGTCAAGGACACGAGTTGGTGTTATTTTCCTTCTTCATTTTGTAGACAATCACATGTTCTGTGAGACATAATTTTGCTCTAAACGTTAATTTCAAAGTAATAAATGATAACTACTGGATTTATTGTCCACTGTATTAGATGATTCTTTTATTCCAGACTGTCCTTCATCCTTCTCTGTTCCTTTGTGTCTCTGATAATTAATAGAGATGCAAGTGAATAGTTATTCAATTACAATGTTCATCTCCTGAATATCCACCTGGGGAAACGGTCTCTCAAGCATAGAGTGACCCTCCTTGATTTGAAAAACTCAGATTTGCACTATTTCCCTCATTCTGAATCTGAGCAGCTTCCACAGAAGCCTGTAGAAATACTGGTGCCAGCAGAATCTGAAGAAGACTCTATATTCAGAGAAAGAACAGCTAAAAAGTAGTAACTGAATATTCAGAAACTCATACTTAAAAAGGACACATGAAATAAGTAGCGTCCCAAGCAGGTTTCAATTTTCCACTCTGAAATGGCATTTCAAGTGCACCCGCCCATTTCACAAGTGTACGTTATGTGGGTACATATCTAACCTTTTCCAAACACATCTGCTAAATGCTATCATAAACTCCATCTTTCTGTATTATATCATTTATTACAGATTTTCTGAATGCATGTCTCCATTACATGCTATAATTTGGACCATTCAATTGCTTAGGAATAATCCAACCTAAGTGGAAAATGTGTACTAAAATTTCACTTTCCTCCACTTACCTTTCAGTAAGGAGAATTTCTAGTAATTTCTATCATGCCATTACAGTACAGGCGTATCTGTGTAAGCTCTGGCTATTTCCCCATCAAAACCAAACAGTAAGCCCTAGGTGCCAAACTCACCCACATTCACTCTCCAGAATGTAGATTGATCTACAATGCTTTAAAGCCTGAAAGAAATGTACAGTGTGCTGCCATAGCTGGAATCATAAAGTCATCCAGCTTGACAGCCATGCACTGAACATGTGTGGCTCCTCAACAGTGCTAACAAAAGTGAGAAATGAACTTAAAAGGAGTCCTGGGGAATAAGAATATGGGAAACAAACCAGCCTATTTAAGCAGGACTGCCAGTGTTTCAAAGCTACATTGCAGTGTTTTACTAAAGCACACAGTGGAGGCATTCACAGAAAACAGCCAGAGAGCCTGATGTTACAGCTTCTTCAACATATGTATATGCATACTCTGTGTGTGTGAGAGAGCAAAAGAGAAAAATATTCAGTATGGGTGGTATTCAGGTCACACAACTTGAAGTGTCTCTAATATAGATGTTTACATCTCAGCTAATCACCTAAGGCTCCTTCCACTCAACTGTGACAAATAGACATTTTTAGGGCATGATTCGCCTGAGCAATTTTAGATGCCTACTTCTGGATGAGATGAATTGTACTCTGAAAGTGCCAAGTGTACTTCACTGACTCAAGAGAGATACTAAGCAACTAGCTTAAGTGAAGCTGTTTGCAACGTACATGTGGATATATCATGTATTTAACAATAACATACACCTATGTGGATTATCTTTTTTATATATGTATAAATACACACACTTCCATATTCTCTTTCCTTGCAATGAGTATTTAGGTATGACCATTTCATACCTCTCTCTTTGGTTCCCTCAGTACCTCCCTCTGAAAAGTCCTGATGAAATTATATCTTTATCAATATTTCTCCTTCTAGATCTACATAGTAAAGCTTTCTATCACCCAGTCTGATGTTATCATGAGCTCAGATTTCACTACCACGATGTCTCCAAGAATTGCATTTCTCATGTGGATTTCAGATGCAACTTGCTGTGCATCTCTCCCAGGAGAATTTTGCCTTTGGAGCCTTGACCTGATGCTCACTGGTCTGTGGAGGTTCACTGCCTCAAAGAAGACAGGGAGACTGAACAGTGGCTGTAACAGACATTACACAAAAACAGCCCAGGACATCATATTCAGTCTTCATAAACTGCCCCTGACAAATTTCAACTCAGCAAAGTTCCCAAGTGAGAATTTCTGCAATTTGTTGAAAATCAGTCTTTCTCTATGGCATTATGCTGATTTCTAAGGAGTTCAGGAAATGTTTATAAAGGTATCTAATGCCTAATGGAGAATTGATTGTTTTGGAAATCAGAGTAAACAACCCAAAGCACCTCAACCTTGTCTTCCTTTCAATTGCTGCTAAGCTGCTATAGCAAATCTTCAGATTCTGTTCCTCATGGCTCAATAAAAGAATGAACCAGAATACACTAATTTTTAAAACATAATGCTTTGTGATTGCACAGCACGTACCTATCAAAGCTATGAAATGCTTAGCACTAGCTCCTGCTAGAAGAAGGCAAAGATGTTGTGGACTTAAGAGGCACCTGTTTGCATTGTGCACAGTTTTTATAAGTGGTGTGGCATGGGCTAGAACAAAAAGATTCATCATAACTTTCCTCATCTTATTGGGAAAAGGCTCTGCCCTTGGTTACTCTTCCCACTGTAGTGTTCTTCCCTAGATAGCTGGTGGAGAGGCAACTGCAGAATCACTTTATCTTCTGAAATTACAGATGGATCCAGCCCTGTCCCAGTTCTGATTCCCATACCCACCTTTACAATCACTGTACAATTCACATTGTGATGATATATTTAAAAGTAGTGCTGAAGTTGAAATATCTGCATTTCAGTAAGCTGAAGCAAGTCCCTTTACACATGGCAACAAGTGGTGATGATTAGGTGGAATAACGTTCTCTCACTGATAGTACTGAGCAGATTTTAAACAGTGAAGTGACAAAGGGCTGGGAGGTGTGTGTGAATCTTTTGAGTTTTTTCTGCAGAGTGATACACCTCCACAACGCCTGTTTGGGTTTTTGGACCATTGGAATTTTTAATTATAGACATTATTGCAGAAGCTGCTTCATTTGCATAAAGAGTAAAAGGTATCATGGCTCTTTATTCTAAGCTTATCTAATTATTTTTCATCTGTAAATGACCAACAGAATGTAAGAAAGTACTTTTTGGATGCAAGATGATTGCTGAAAACCTTTTCTTTGTACATCTAGTATCTCTGAAGTATCTACTTTCACCCTCAGAAATCTAGCACAATTACTTTAAGCTCAGGAGGAATCTAGTAAAACAACATGAAAGCCCCTTCAGCATGCTTATTTTCTTCCAAAGCCTGGCAATTTTATACTAAAGTTTCAATGGTTGCTTGCATTCACTAAACTTCTTAAAGGACCATTCTTCTCCGATGCTTAACTGTTCAAAAAGCTGTCATGTTCCATAGCCTGTGGGTTAAATAACATGATCTGGCATTTCCTGAGTATCAATAGTAACTATAAGTAGCCTGAAAAAAATTACTATGGATCTGGACTTAGAAGGACAAAGAAAAGCATGTATCTATTCCAAGACAACCAAATCTAAAATCACAGAATCATGGAATTATTGAGGCTGGAAAAGACCTCTGAGATCATCGAGTCCAGCCTATGACCTAACACCATGATATCAGCTAAATCATGCCACTAAGTGCAGCATCCAATCTTCTCCTAAACACCTCCAGCGATGGTGAGTCCACCACCTCCAGGGGCAGTCCATTCCTGTGTTCTGTCACCCCTTCTGTGAGGAAGTGCTTCCTAAGATCCAGCCTAAACCTCCCCTGTTGCAGCTTCAGGCCATGCCCTCTCGTCCTGTCTCTAGTTGCCTAGGAGAAGAGCCCAGTCCCTGCCTGACTACAACTTCCCTTCAGGGAGTTGTAGAGAGTGATGAGGTTCTCCCTGAGTCTCCACTTCTCTGAGCTGAACAACCTCAGCTCCCTCAGCCCCTCCTCATAAGACTTTCCCTCCAGTCCCTTCACCAGAATCGTTGCTCTCCTCTGGACCCACTCCAGCACCTCAACATCCTTCTTGAAGTGAGGGGCCCAGAACTGCACACAGCACTGGAGGTGAGGCCTCACCAGTGCTGAGTACAGGGGCAGAATTACATCCCTAGAGCTTCTGGCCACACTATTCCTGATACAGGTCAAGGTGCCATTGGCCTTCTGTTCCACCTGTGCACATTGCTGGCTCATGTTCAGACAGCTGTCAACCAGCACTCCCAGTTCCCTCTCTGCTGGGCCTCTCTCCAGCCAGATCTTACAAGAGGAAATTTTAATAAATTGAGCCAAAAAGAAAGATTTGAATTTGCATGATGAGAAACACTAAAAACCCCTTATGTATGTATATAGCACACCATTTATCTGGTAATGAATTTGTTTACTTTCCTTGTTAATCATGAGCTGATGGCTGAATTCCAATGAATTAAAAAGGACAATATCAGAAATGTTTTAGTCTCTCATTTCAGTTGTTGAATTCAAATTAGCTTCATTCATCTTCAACAACAAATAAATTATAACTAATAAAATTTGATATGTTTCATATCTATTCTCTCACTTTCTGTTTTTCTTTCTATATTTCTTTTCCTCAACAGAGAGATTTAACAACAAAGAGGGTGTGGGCTCCCAAAAAAGTTAAAAGCACTTCTTACTGCTCCCTGTAGTCTCATATTTTGGCGTTAGTGTCATGGACTTCCTGATAATATCCCAAACATAGATACAGAGTCTGTGATACAAAAGGAATGGGTAGTACTGGGAAATAAATAAATTCTGGAAATCCTGGGAAATATTCTAGGTGGCATCAGAAAGATAGTCTGGGATAAAGAAAGAAAAAAATAATAAAAACCAGAAACACCAGAGTTTGGACAGATGAAAGATGATATCAAAAAGCTACACCATTTCTTATAATCAAATCATTCTTGATTGCTTTCCCATGGTTGCATACACCACTTATGTGTGACTTAATTGCTTTCAGCCAACTGCTTCTAGTCCTACATTCAACCCATTATCCCCATATTTAATTTTATCTCACACCATTTAATAGAACTTCTTTTATATATCTCAATTAAAAATGCAATGCTATTTTAGTAGGGGCTGCATGGAGAAAACAAAGACGGTAAGGTAAAGAAGAAAGTCCTGCATCCAGTGCACCCTGCATCCACTGGAAAATCTGTTTACAGTGCTTTGTTGTTTTTTCTTACTCTCTGTTGACTTTTCTATGAGCAGATAATGACACTTACTTTCAATTATTACAACCTATATGGACCTTAATTTATTTGCTTGTGCTGCCTAGAACAGTTATTTACATTGGTTAAGGTCTCTGCATAAAAAATAACTGTGATTGTACTCAGTGAAGGACAGCAAAATCACTACATCCCAAAGAAGGGAACCAGCAAACTTGAAGCACAAACTTGGCATTACAGCCACAGATTTGCAACACAAAGCAATTTGCCTCTAGTTTTCTTGCACATGCTGACCAAAATAATCCATTGAAATAGAAATGTTCTGAGTTGTAAGAATACCAAAAATATGCTAAACCACAGATTATTAAGTCCCTGGCTATAATGAGTTTACCCATAAAGTGAAAATTTTGGTCTGTAAAAACAAGCACATTTCTGAACCCACATTTATTTTTTCCTTAGTGCCTAATATAGACACATGCTACCTTTGTAATTAGTGTATATGATTTAACTAACAGTGCCTAGAACAGTGCTGCATTACAAACACATAAAAATATGTAAAATACAGAAGCATCTCAGACTTCTTAAGAGTTGGACACAGCCGATTGTGTGGGTGTGACTGCAAAAAAGTCACGCTGCTAACAGGGTTGATTGAGGCTTTTGAGGTTTTCTGCTTGAGAGGTTTGGGGCATTTTTTGGAATGACTCTGTGATAAAAGAACAGTTTTTGCATTTATAGTTTGGGAAGTGATATTTAGATAAGCAGCTAAGACATCAAAGATTCCTGCAGTGAAGCACCAGGGCATATCAGCTTAGTGAGACAGACCGCATCCAGAATTCATGAACCAGCAGAAAATCAGTGCACTAAGACCAATACAATACAGGAGAACTAGGCTGGTACAGATGCAGCACAGATATCTTAGTTTGGCAGAGCGTGCAAGCTAATAAGCTCCAGTTCTCACCAGGGCTTACCAGGTTGATGCTGATACAGGGATAACTCAGATTTACTGCAGGTCAGTCATTCAGGACCCTGCATTGGCCCTTCATGTATACAGCTGAATTGACTTGTAGTTGTTGGCTCAGACTTCTTGTGCCATAGTTCACCACATTTTGGGTTCCTGGCTTACATCAAGCAAAGTAAGCTTGGATCCGTCCTTATGTGTCCAATAACTGTAGCTTTTCATAAAATGCAAATTTAGGGAGCTCACCAATGCTCTTGACAATAAAGTCACTCTTTGTTTGGTCTGGAAAAAGCCTGCTGTGGGTGGAATAGTTCCAGAGGTAAACACAGAGCCAGAGATGTCAGAGAAGGTTAGAGATGCATCGAAAACTGTGACACTTCCAATGTGACCTTGCCCAATAGCAAGGTCACTGGTAACTGTGATCTGTATCCTTTCAGTCCTTGCTCTTTCTGGCAGCAGTACCAATTAGTGCTTCGTGTGGTTGCCGCCCACTAGAATAAGACTATCCATGTTAACATTTAAGTTTTTTCTTCCTTCTTTCCTACCTTACCCTTTCATGCTGAGGGCATAATGACAAAATGTAGAATTTAGCCTTAATTGGATCTCTGCAATGTTATCACCCGAATTAGCTCCCCCGTGAATAATTATTTCTGCCTGAAGGCTGACAAATTGCTTCACTCTACTTCATGATTGTCAGGAATTTCAAATTATATGCTGAGCATGGGGGGAAAAATGAAAATGAAAAGCCTAGAGAAGCATAATTATTCAGATTATTGAAATATTTGTCACAGAGTCCCGTAGTCTCCCTGAGTCCCAAAAGGGATGAATGACAGCAAGAACTTTGCTGGGGCAATTGGACAACACCCAGTCTTTCAGCCAGCAATGACTATGGCTGATAGACTTGCACAGTCAAAGCAAAATTATAACCACTGCTACCATCTCTCTCAGAGTTAGGCAGTTCACTACCCCATTTAAGTTATATACATCAGCTTGTTTAGCATCTCATCTGCATATTTGATCTTGCTAGGTAGATGGCAAATTCTTTGTAGCATAGACTGATAAGAGGCTAAAACATGCAAGGGGATAGCAGCAGATTGTCACGCATTTAGAATAGCATATAATAGTCCTTGCTTTGCAAGAACAAGGTCTTGAGGAAAAAGTGCTCTTTATGAGAACAGTCATTCCATGTCTGGGCAAGACCTCACACAGAAATACAATGTGTTACTACACCACAATATCCATCTCAGATATTGAAGAGCAGACAACTGGTAAGAAATCTTCATCTCATAAAATCAAATCACTATGAAAGTATAATGCTCTTTGAAAATGTCTTGAAATGATCAGATTAAGCAATAGGGCTTTATCCAATTTTCACATTAATGATGCTGTGCTTGTAAGATTGATGTATTTCTCGGTTCAATTCAAAGCAGTTCCTCAACCTCCTTTCCCACCTTGCCAAACCCACAATGCACAAGCCAGGTGTAGACATGGTAGCTATTCACATATTCCCAGGAGAAAGCTCTCCCTGCTTACCTGACATACAGTGACCTCTTCTGATTAGTCCTCAGGGAGCCGGACCCAGAACTCATGCTGTGATTCATCATCTGCTCACGCAGGTCATGGATTTTTGCCTCAAACCGAGCGTACTCTAAGGAGATTTAGAAAAAAAAAAAAGAGACATTTTCGTTTTCTTGACCTATATAATCATTAGGTCTGCTAAATGAAAATTAATATTACATTAATGAATGTAAGGCATGTCCTGAAAATTAAGGTCTAAAAGAAACTTTCATTATATTACCTCAGATAAGTATATGCCCTCTTTATTGAGGTACCTGAACAATTCAGCACTGCCTATATGAAAAGACAAACAGCTAGACCCTCTCCTGCAGTTTCAGGAAAGGCAAGGATGCTTAAAGTGTAGTTTAAAGTGTACCAAATAGCTTTCAGTCTGCAAAAAGTATGTTGAAAGCAGTTTTCCACCATATCATTCCTCCTTCCAAACAATGAGATACCTTGTTAGGGGCAGTGGGATGAGGCACTGAAGTTACTAATGAGTCCAGCATTTAGTGTAAATTCCCACTCCCAAACTGAAGAAGATATATCAAAGTCTAATTATTCCTGAAGCAGCTGCGAAATTGTTGAATGAGCAATAAACTATCTTATTTACCCAGCCTACTGAGGATTTGGCTCTGTTTGTTTTAAATAGGTGGAGCTGTAACTTGGTTTTAGGATGGGTGAACACAGAAACTCAAGAGCTGTTTAAGTTGCATAAGATAGACACAAAACCACCTCTCCCACCTTGTTCTCCTCCACACCTTTGCTGGTAGCTTTGTAAAACATTGTGACCTGCAGACCTGCAAAACAGGACTTGCACTGAGGCAAGGATTCAGCTAGAGGTGTATTACTTCCTGAGGCTCCTCTCTGAAAGGACACATCCCTCGTACAGTCTGGTCAATGGTCCCTGCTTCTGGCACATTACCCTTACTCCTTGTGTGACCTAATGGGCTGAATTTTGTTTTGCAAGAGGTAAAGTTGAAGTTTTGGAGACAACCTCTAATTCCTTGAAACCAACAAACTAAAGGCAATTCTTCAGCAACACAAGAGTCATAACTCAACCTAAACCTGGGAAATCTACCAACACAATCTAGAAGGCTAACTTGAGGGGGTGTACAAAATCCATTTCAGTTACTCAGTAACAGTTTGAAGAGTAAGATGTTGCAGACTGATGCCAGCAAAGAAAAGATGTTCCCTGCACCTTAATGTTTTGTTTCACTGCCTGCTTCAAAAGGAGGGTCTCCATTTCCCCACAGCAAATCCGGAGACAGTGTGGAACAAGCACACAAGGCTTTCTCCTTTAAAGGATGGACATACATCCTACCAGATCACACTAAATCTTAGTTTAAGCAAATCTTTACTGTGCATGTATAACCCATTGGTGGGCTCCCTGTTTGTTGTTGTTTGAGCTACATGAAAATGCTGTAAGACAGCAATGGTCTAATTTTCTCCTAGCAGAAATCTCAGCATTATTTTTGTTTGTTCATTTTCCGTTCATGCTGTCTCAGTTCCCAGAATGTCTAGATGCTTTGTAATAGCAACTAATTCATTTTATTCAATGCCCTTTAACTTTTCATTGGATAATAAAATCTGACCTTTCCAAGATTCCACATTTTGCATAGACACTAGCTCCCTTCAAGCTGGCTTAGCAGAGTGGTTTGATGTGGGCTTTTGTGGTTTTGTTGTGTTGTTGTTGTTTGTTTGTTTGTTTTTTTTTTCTCTTCATCTTCTTCTTACTTGATGCATTTTAACTCCCTTTCCATTGAGTTTCTTTGGCATTGCATACTGAGTTTGTTAAGTGACAGTGGTTACTTTGCCAATCAGCTGGGAACCACTGCTGTGGTATAAGACTCTTCAATCTTCCCACACAACTATGACTTCACTGACTGCAGTTGAAATTCTGTATGTCAGAAGAAGAGACACTCCTACATGCAGACTGCATTTCTGATTTATTCTATAGTTTGTTTCTCGCTCATTTCTTTTACCTGGAGTACACCCTTTCACTTCTCAGTGATTTAAAAGCCCAAATCCTCAGTGGAGCTAAGGCTCCCACAACCTGTGTTGTTTCTTAGAGTTTAGTTTTGAAGTGTTTATCCCAGTGTAGGAGTTCAGTTTGCTCTGAGTCATATTTATTCTATTCCCCTGCTCTAGAGTTTATTTACTAAATAATCATCTTCTGAGCAAGGCTTTGTTTAACTTGTATTTCATTATAACAAATTTAACATTTCTTCTTGGCAAAGAGGAATGGTGCTCTTAAAAACAAAAAGCTTGAATTTCTCTTCCTCATGTAGTGTCAGTCCTATACATCTAGACAGAGTACTACAATTTTAATGGTTGTTACTAGGTCTGTTTCACGTCTGGTGGATACACTGAAGAAGACAGTAAACATACAGAGTAATTCAGCATTTTGATGTTTTATATCTGGGCAGGGCCAAAGATCAGAGCAGCTATAATGGCAGCTTTCCCTTTAATAAGCAACCACATCCCAGGCAAACTCTGTGTGTGAGGTGTGGGAGTAACTCCCAGATTTAGACACCGATCTGGAGAGTGAGAAGAGAGGACTGAAAATCTCTCTCTAGCACAGCATCCAGCTATTTGCAACTTTAACATTGGCTCATGAGATACTCAAATGACTACAGCTTGGTCAGATGATGATATTATAGCTTGTGTTCTGACTTCAGAGCACACTTGTAATTTAACTGATTTTAACTGACTGTAAATTTGTTTTGAATTTAATAATCTCTCCCTTTCTGGAAAACATGTTGAAACCACAACACATCTTAAAAATTGTCTTGTAAGTGTGTGAATTTCATGGCTCAAGCTCCTGCCCCCTGCTTGTTATTAAAAAATACTGAAGTACTAATGATAGTTCAGTTACTTTGTGTTCTTGAGATGTTTTTTTCCTTTGTATGGAAATACACAGATAATTTGAAAATAACCAAAGTTATGGGCCTATATTTTCCCACAGTACTGTCTTCATATTCATGCATCAAAAAATACTGAAATGTCCGTCTGTCCTGTCACCCTGGCAAATGCCTGGACCAAAAATTGCAAGGCCATTAATGCAGGTAGTATTTAGCTCGTATCAGATTCTTTACTCTCAGTTCTCATAGTTCTACAAATGATGCCTAGATAATACAGTGACAGCTGCGTTTGAAATCTGAACAGAAAGAGTGGTGCTCCATTTCTGTCATCAGGACTGCTATGGTAGTCCTGCTCACTGGGAAAAAGTCCTTTTTTCTTAACACATCTTTATATATGGGGTTATTCCAGAGGAGCTGCTTCCTAATAGCTTTGCATTTGCTAGGTGAGGATAAGTGGCAGTGTGAAAGTCCAGAAAAAACACTTCATGCTTCCTTCAAATTCAGCACTGGATCTAAATAACACAATTTCAAGGCACCTGCACAATTAAAAGGACACTGAGGTTGTGACATGCTGACAAGAAATACAGTTAAAGCTGGTTCACTAATTTCATGCCATTTAAAGAAAGGTAAAACAAAAGCCGTGTTGCTGCTGGAGTGCAACATTATCTAAATTTGCCAAATCCGACTTACCAAAATCTACCTGCAAAGGTCCTGGCCATTGTCTGGCTCACTAATGATCTAACAAACTATCTCTGATAGCTTAAGAAATTGATAAAGTTACGCATTAGACTAAAAGGCAAACAGCAAACTATATTATTGCTGGGGTCAGACCAGACGATACAATGATTTGTGCTGGCTTTGTGGCTCTGGGAGTGCTGCTGTAAGAAACAGGGCAGATGAGATGGAGGGAAGTGTTGGTTTATACTCCACTTTAGAGATGGCTCAGGGCTCACAACAGTGTAGGCATACCTGAATTTAGCTGTTCCAAGGATACAGATACAACTAACACTGGAGAGGTGGAGCCAGTGCCATTGGATGTAGAAGAGGAGATTACTGCTGTGAGGAATGGCCTGGCTGCAGGGACTGTAAGACCATTTTTCAGGGCTCTGGCATTAGCATATTGGACTCTGCATGCTGTCCCAAGCTCGTGCCTATTCTTCCAAAGATCTGCTTTCTAAAGCTGGTTCTGCCTAACTCTCTGGGCAGTCAGGAGGGAGAGGAGTCACCTGAATTTCTAGAGTGTGAACTGTCCCCAAACCTAACCAAGGCCAAAACAGTGTATTTATCAAATGCAGACACCAGTTTGAACAACTGACATTTCCCAAGTCATTAGCCTGAATTTGTGAACAAGAAGCTGGTGTTTTTCCTACCTCATACCAACAGCTTGTCAAGTGCTGTATCAAGGACAAACAAATATTCTAACCTTCAAATACCAGAGCAATCTTTTGCCTTTCCAAAGAACTTGCACATGTTGAAAGACTTTTGGGACTAATCTTCAAACATCTTGAACCTTCTCCTTACTTCACATACAAAGAAATCAAAGTAAGGAAAATGTCCATCCCCACTAAAAGTCATCCAAAACCCCAAACCCTAACAATAATGCATTTAAACTGAAACTTCAAGTTTAGCTAGCCAAGATCAAAACTATGTCTTACAAAATCCTGCCTAATCCACTTTGGCACCTTAGGGTATGCAGACACCAACATTTTTACTGATGAACTGATTTAGATACCTAAAATCCTATCCCCTCTACAGCTGTGCAGGTGGGTATCTATGCTGTGGGGAGGAGTTGTTTTAACACACAACCCTCCCTTCTGAGTTTCCCATTGAATGGCTTTGATGGTCCGTGATCTGAGACTGTTTGTGAACTGTTATGAGTCTGATCACTCAGCACTTAAGTGAAGGAAAATATCATTAGATTGTGATATTTATGGTGGATGCGTAGATATTAAGAACAATTGAGATGAGTGTTGCTGTGACTTAAGCCCTTTCATATACCTGGATCAAGGACTTTTTCAATGAAAATAACCATTATTTTGCAATTTCAAGCCCTCTAAGTCACTTCAGAAATGGCCTAAAAGGCTATGATACTTAAGCACACAAGAAAGCTTTTGGAAGTCTGAGATACATTCAAAAGATTAAAAATGAATGCAAGAAACCAAATCTAAAGAAATGTTCAGAAAATCATAGTGAAAAATCAAGTAATTTTAAAATCTAAAATTGACAAAGACAGTGATTTTATATCTGGTGGCTTGATGCTACTTTTTGGCCATTTAAATAAAGAATAGCCATGATGAATAAATATGCTGCAGCTTTTCTATGAGAGAGCTGAAGAATCTTACAAAGCTACATTGCTGCTGTTTTTCAGTTTTAAGTTAGTTATAAAGATTGCAGCTTTGACTGAATTTAACGAATATGGTAACAAAAAAGCCGAAAACCAAAAAAGCCCAAACCCAAAAAACTGAAATGCAGACATATTATACAATAGTGAAAATAATAGTTCAGCATCACATTATTAGTTTGAATGCTTTTAGTGCTGGGACTTCAGAGAGATAGCAATGCTTTCTGTCAGCAGTTATCAAAATTTGCTTTTCGGTGTAATTCAGTATCATCACTGTTTGCTCCTAGAAGATAGCAGATTTCCTAACTTCTGCTTTTTTGCTTCTAAAATAATGCATTTCTAACCCACTTCAGAAAATGGTGAAGCAGTGATGGCTATAATGCAAGTAAGAAATGTAATGTAAGAAAAGGTAGTGTATATCTCTTGGACTCTGTCAGAGGGTGAAAGGAAAGTTAAATACGAACTGTCCAATTTTAATACACTACACCGTGTAAAAAACAAAACAGCCCAAAAACCTAGGTAGGCATTAGTTAGAGGCAGAATTATATCACCTTGAAAAGGGTGATAAAGACACTATAATAAAGGAATAGCTGCCAGACCAGCTTCCTCACTGGTATAAATTGGACATAATTTCAGTGGATCCAGGCCATCTTAAACCTTATGAGATATTCTGTTCTGTTTCTGTGCACACAAATTGTATGCCACTACGACAAATCCTGAACTTATTGCCTTGGACAACTGAGATAGCAATGTGGATGATACTGTTACTATGGTAACATTATTTATGCTATTTATGTAAATATTTTCTTTTTTTCCCTCTGACTCCTCTTAGCAGATGTCTTGGCTGAATGGTTTAGGATTTACAATAATAGAAGAACATATTTCTTCTTACACTCTGTGTTTTCCAGTTTTGCCCTTTGCCCACAGTGTTGTCCAGTCACCAGTTTTACACATGGAGGTGAGAGGAAAGTGAGCAGACAAGCATCAGGACTTCAGAGGACTAGGTCTGATTATTGCTTTTCCACAGTTTTACGCTGTGAACCTGGGAGAGTCACAAAGAGCAAATCTCATCATACTATGGCACCTAAGGCAGAGATATGATTGCTAGATTAACATGGTGTCTCTGCCTATGTCTACGGGGTTCTGAGCATCCCACAACTCTCTGACTACTGTAATACACATAAAGAGTGACAGAGTGTGAAAAAGATGTGAATTTCTAATACTGTTGACTATTATTTTATGTAACCTTTTTTTTTTTTTTTTCTTGGTTTAATATTGATTTGGAGTCAAGTTTTGCTAAAAGTACCCTGAAGGCTGTTTTTAGATAATTAGGAGTTCAGTTCTATAGCTGTCTGAGGATGCAAACATTTACATATCAGGTTAATGATGGTGAAAAATCTTTGTGGTCTGAGGTAATTTTGTAAGAAATAAATAAGCAAACAAACAGAATCATAGAATGCTTGGAGTTAGAAGGGACCTTTAAAGGTTATCCAGTCCAACCCTGCCCTGCAGTGAGAAGGGAAACCTTCAACTAGATGCTCAGAGTCCCATCCACCCTGACTCTGAATGAGGAGGCATCTACCACCTCTACCACCACTGGCAACCTGTGCCAGCATTTCATCACCCTCAGTGTAAAAAATGTCTTTCTGATATATTGTCTAAATCTCCCCTCTTTTAGTTTAAAACTATTACCCCTTGTCCTGTTGCCACAGGTCCTACTAAAGGTTTGTCCCCATCTTTCTTATAGGCCCCCTTTAAGTACTGAAAGGCTGAATTTAGGTCCCCCCAGACACTTTTCTTCTTCCGGCTCAACAATCCTAACTCTCTCATCCTTTCTTCATAGGGGAGATGTTCCATCACTCTGGCCATTTTGTGGCCGTCCTCTGGACCTGCTCCAACAGGTCCATGACTTTCCTGTGCTGAGGACTCCAGAGCTGGACACAGTACTGCAGGTGGAAGGCTCCAACATACTATGGTTAGGTACAGTTCACCGTACCTTTGGTTCTTGTACCTTCCTCTACCACGTCTGGTGGTGATAACTGCCAGAGATATAATTCTGGAAAAGGCTGGCCTTGGATCTTACATTGTATGGCAAATGTTATGCTTTTAATGAGTCCAAAAGATCAGTTAGATTTAACATCATCTAAATTCATTACTTGACAAGAAAAAAAATGCAATTCTGATGCATCGATAGGCAATGCAATAGTGTGCATTACTTATTGAAGAATATATTGGTTTCTCAAAGGACCTTGCTAAATTCATGATGCACTGAGCAACAAAGCAGGTTATGCTGCTATTTCTTATCAGTCATAGAACTCCCCTGAGCTCACTCAAAGGAAATGAAAAACACAGATTTCAATACCGGGGAAGGGAAGATACATTTACATTTTATTAGTTTTTATTAGTTTGAATGTATCTGCTTGTTTTTATTGGAATATTTTCAACATACCTTTTCAGGAACATTTCAAAAATAATGACAGAGGCATATTTATTGATTTTACTCATTGCTTTGGCCTCTAAAACTACAGCACAGTAAGGCCATTAATGTCTTTTTTCTTTGTTATTGACTGTCTGTCTTCTTTTACCCATATACAAGTATTTACACTTGAGTCTGTCTTATAATTAAAATTTCAACCTGTATATTTGTTCTGTAGCTGTCCTCATTGCCTAAACACCACCACTAATTTTATTTTAATTTTCTTTTTTACTGTATATAATGCTTCTTCCATCTGTTGCACTATTAGATATAGACCTCTTATTGTGTTAGTTGTGAATATAAATACACCCGGAAAGATATCTTCCTCCCATGCTAAGGAGACTAATATTGTGTTCTATTCTTAGTCATGGGGAATATATTTCCAAACCAAATTAGTCTCTAGAAGCTTTAGTTCCAGAAAATTCATGCCTCATAATGAAAGAGATGTAATAAAATAAATCAAGCTATTAGTGAACAACAAGGACTATGTATCCCACTGAGTGTTATTCTACCTGTTCCCTTAAAGCCTATCCTTGGTTTATGAAGTGTCAGCCTGGACTTTCCTGGGAATTTCTTGCAGCTTCTTCCAACCATGGAACAACCAAGACTTTGGAAACCTTTTTCCTGCACTGAATTTTACTGCATTCTCAAAAAATGTATCTCCTTTATTTGAACTGATGAACCCCTGAACTGTTTGTGGAACTTTTTCAAATTCCCTGAGGCTCATACTGGGCTAACACCTTGGACAACGTTTTGTGTATGCATGTCCAAGGAGGGGGCAAGGCAAATAAAGAGCAGAGAGTCAGATCTGAAACAACTGTTATCACAACACATGGTCTGCCTTGTCAACACAGTATGAAATCTTGGAAAAGCTGGGCATGTCACTTCACCCCAGGTATCCAACTTGCACAGCCACACTTGCCCAGAAGAGCAGCATATGTCTCATTAACCTTGATAGCTTTGTAGGCGTTACTGTTTTGTACAGTGCAGAAACATTTCAAGATATTTATGGTGTTTTCAGCACAAAATGACTCTGTTAAGGTGAAAAAAACTCACAACTGCCCTGCACTGGAATCATGTTTCTTCAACAAATATTTATATGGGACAGTGCAGAGAAACAAAACCTACTTTCTATCAATAGCTTAGCTAATTCATTTAGCTAATTTCTTGCTTCAGGCTAGTGGTGGAGGATCTTATTTTCAGACATTTATTCAATTTCCACAATTCCCTGTCAAAAATCATGGCCCTGGGGTAATTGATACTTATTATTTTTGCTTCATTGCTTTTTCTTGCTTCTGCTTTTTACCAAGTGTAGTTCTATTTCTTGGGAGTTGAACATACACTTATTTGCCACATCTTCTTAATGATGATGCTGGATTAGCCTGCTTCCAGCTCTTAAAGGCATGAACTGACATGAGGAAACAAACTACAGAGCTGACAGCTTCTAGAATTTCCATGGCATGGCAATACCAGGAAGAAATTTTGCTGGTCCTGACTATCCCTGTGTCTACATTAGGTAGATAGTCTTCTCTTACAGATCCTGATGGTAAATTATTCCTACCAGCCTCCAGCTGTTTTTTAAATTTCCTCCTTCTAAAAGTTTCCTGAGTGCCCCACCAATCAGCTACATGGCTCATGTGAGTTTTCCAAAATACCATTCAATAAAAATGAACAGGGTTATCTTGTTTAATCTATGCTAACCTGACTGAGTCTGACTGATGCAGACTGGAAAGCACTCAGACATAAAACTGCTGCAAATGTGAAAGAGGGCAAGATACAGTGTTATGGAGCTAAGAGCAGACTGATGGAGATGGTATCTTCTCCAGCCACCTTGTATTAAAACACGTTGGGAAAAGGTGCAATCCTACTTCTTCATCTCCAGAATCAAAATCAGCTTAATGTGACTAAAGACACACATGACCTGCCTAGAAGTTGTGCAAGAATCGTTTTGAAATAAAACTGGAAATGTAGACCAGTCTGACTGACCTCTCTGATTTTAAAACAACAAAGAAAAAAAAAAAAAAAAGAAAAAGAAAAAAAAGAAGAAAAGACAACTTTCATGAAAGCTTACATGAACACTTTCAGAGATAAGACATCTTATGCCAGTTTTGTACTTATACTCCATGGAATTATGATATACTCAGAGTGGGAAGAGATAAAAAAATGGGTTCAGAAAAGAGACTTGGGAAAGAAGAAGTTTCTTTCTGAAAATAGAGTGGTGGGGAAACTAATGTGATTTTATTAATTCCATAAATGAGCATGAAAACTGTAGCTTAGACTAAAAAAACCTCAAAACCGTAACCCACAAATAATTTCAATTTATAAGCTAAAGAAGAAGATTAAATAGTAGGAAGAATATCAATACTACCCAATGTAATTATTCAAATAACAGGATAGCCATACAGATCATCAGTAATACAACCAGAATCTTGGCAAAAGTGTTATGAAAATAAACATGGATTTATCAAACTGGGTTGAACTGTTTTGCTATTATGATTAATAATATTTGCTAACATTGAATAATGCCATTAAAAATGATTCACTCCCTGACTTCAAAATCTGCTGGGCAAAATCTACCTCCCTCTGTAACCTTCATTTTCCTATACTCAGCTGTGCTGTTCTTCCAGAGAAGGATAACTTCATGTCTCCTAAGGGTGTCTACGGCACTCTATGGAATAAAAAAGAAAATCTGACCAAAGACTGGAAACACAACCATCGGTTTTTACCATTAAGAAAAAATTTTTGAGAAATTCCAAATGTCCTGAACAAAAAAGAAAATTATGCGGAAAGGAATAAAATGGGTAAAAACATTCTCATGTGGGTATTGATCTTTTCTAAGAGGCAGCATTGAGAGCAGCTGCAGAATTGTATTAGTTTGCCAGAGCTTCCTGATTAAAAGGGATTACTGTTTCTAATGCAAACAGGTAATAGGGAATGGTTGAACACATTACAAGCCTGAATGCATTTAAACAAGATAAATACCTATATTACTTCAGGATAAGTCACACTCATTACATGCTTCTTAGCTTATTATGAGGAATATTTTGAGTACTGTGCACTGAGATACCTAGGTTGCAAACACGTATGTTGTGCAGTTGTCCACTAGTTAGAGACAAAGGCTATAGCTGATGGTCTGAATCCTCTGAAATGTTGATTAGCTTGAGCATCAGATCATGTAAGATTGGGATAATGTCTGAAAAATCAATGTAAAACCAGCAAATGCCTTGCAGTTACTGCTCATACTCTTGACCTCATCATTCACAGTCACAGAAACACACTTTAATGTCATAAAAAGACTTAGCTGGAAAAGGTCTTAATCAAGTCCAAGTCGTGCTTTTACAGAAAAGCAAAACCTAAAATACTGTGCAGAAACTATTCAAATACTTTGTTACAATTAGTTCAATTTTGGCATTCCATAACTGTTGGAAGACCACACAGAGAATCGAGTCCTCAAATTGTTAGACCCATTAGTCTCACTAAAGGTAGCTGAACTCTACTTGCTGGCTTTTGCAGCAACACAGTTCTTCTGCGTAAATTGCTCTTTTCCATTGCCTATTGATTCTTATGATGGATTTTCAGAGTGAGCACAACTTTACCTACAAATCTCCATTTTGCTAAATAAACAATCCAATCTTTGTTTCAGACTTTTCTGGTATACTTGCCTCTCCATTAGCTGCCTTTTCTATCCTTGTTATAATGTTTAAGCTATCTCTTCACTGGTTTAAATAGTGGTGTCCTATGTAATGCAACACCAGATAACTACCAAAAATCCAGGCATATTGCATCAATCATATTCCTCTGTCTAAACCAGAAATACATTATCGAAGATGATATAAAGAAAATTTGCCTGGCTATACCATAATACTTTTTTATAATATTTTTAATTTACCTCATCTTTTGTTTCTAAAGTCAACTTAAAGTATACTTCTACATACTACTGAGGAGAGATGCACATCTCCAGATCTGTTGAACATACATCACTAATTTTTCTTCTTTCCTGATGGACACTGTAGGTATCATTTTCCATATAAAGTGCTGTCTGTGTTTTAATAGATATTTGAGAGGCTCTTCCTACTCTCTGTGCCAATTCTTTAGTATTCTATGATGGAATTACCAGGTCTGCCGAACCTCAGCACAGCAGTATCTTCCAGTTATTATCCATTATCCATCCCATCACTGGTCCTGTGCACTATTGTATTTTATTATATTTACATCCTTCCCATTGAATGAAAACTGAAAATGAAAAGTTAATTTGACAGCATTTGCGTCAGTGAATATCACAAAGCATTAAGCCCTTTCTGTCTCCAGTGGCTTCATCAAATCAATACCTTCAGTGATTTTGCTCAGCTCAGGTGTGCCAGACACTTAAGACTTAGGCAAAAAGGAAGAGATTAGGATCAATCTAGTAGGAAGCAAAAGACCTTTGCTGTCTCCCTGCTGTGCTGGTGAGCCATGTGACGGACGAGGCTTACAGATTAACAGAAAATGGAAGTGCTGAAAACTTCCCATGTGATACCCAAGCTTCTTTCATGATTCTGACAAGCTTCCCAGAATAAGAATGACAACCTCAACAGCTTTTCCTAAGGACCAGCTGTTTGTTCTCTGGAGTAAGTGAATGTTTTGTTATCCTAATGGGGTGGGTATTATTGGTTTTACACTACCTTACAGAAAGTCAATTCAATGCACATATATATAAATATTTAATTGAATGCCAATATAAATAGTATATATATATGTATGGAATGCAGGGAGAGAGAGATAAAAAGGGCTGTGTCAGATGCTATTTACTGGTGCAGACTTGCCCGCAGTTGTCAGCCTGCAGCTAGTGACAGCAGTTGGATTGCAGCACCATATACTCCCTTGAAAGGCAAATTCTTTTAGCCCCATTTTCAATGGGGAAATCATAATCTTTTATACAGTGAAATTTTTTTCATGGCTGCAGTCTATGACTTTATCGTAAGATTTATTTGACATCAGCAGACTGTTTTTTCCATTCCAAAAGAGTTCATTGACAAAAATGGTGATAGTCTATAATACTTTGTTGACACTATACTTTGACTCAGCCTTGGTAGAATGGTTTTTCCAAAACTCTCTGATTTTCTGCTTTACTACTTGTGAGTGTCCAGGATGGTCAAGATGATCCCTTCATTTACGTGATTAAACAGCAGCACTGATAAAAGTCATCCACACAGCTTTTAGAGACAGTTTGGACAAGAACGGTCAAAACCCATAAACACTTAAAAAATTTCTTGGAAAATAGAAAATTACTTTATTCCTATACTCACTCTTCTAAGAAAGAGATACACTCAGATCAAATTCGAGACTCGAGCAAGATCATCTGGGAGTGCATTATTGTCTGGGATATGCGATCGAGTTCCTAAGTGTTGTCTGTACTGGGGAAACGAACTGCACTTTTTTGGAGCAAATGGAGATGATTTAGCTTAGACTGCAATGATAAAGGATTGTATCAAATTGCACTGCCTAGCGTTTTCCAAGGACAAACAGCACTTGCTTGCATGGGTGCCAGGTATCAGAAACTTGCAACCAGAGCACGAGCTTGTGCTCTTCAGAGTGGAGAGGACAGAGATTGTCAGAAAGGGAACAGAAAGGCCTCAGGGGTCATAAACTACAGTTATATCTTTTTCAGATGTTTGTCTAATTTGTTCTTAAAGATCACCAGAGATGGAAATACTTTAACTACCCCAAACAGTCTGTTTTGGTGTTTCACTCTCCTTTCTGCAGCTGCAGTTTTTCCTAATGTCTCATGTGGAGCTTTTTTTGATGCTTTTAAAGACCAGTCCTCCTAGTTCAAAATGAATATGAGAAAACAATATGGCAAATGAAAATACTTCAAAACTAACACTACAGTAAAATTACAAAAAAATAATGAAAAAGGGAAACACAGCTAAACAGCAAGCAGGGATGGTTTTGCAAATAA
This sequence comes from Megaceryle torquata, assembly GCA_024611175.1. Classification (NCBI taxonomy): domain Eukaryota; kingdom Metazoa; phylum Chordata; class Aves; order Coraciiformes; family Cerylidae; genus Megaceryle; species Megaceryle torquata. Next base: position 39,942 of record JANIJG010001685.1, on the reverse strand, counting down.
AAACCTTTTAAAAAAGTCTGCAAGTGTCAGAAATGAGAACTTAAAGAAAATTATACCAATTGGGACAGATGAAGCTCATTACTGCCAGTGGCCTACATGTTATAAAATGGGTTAGTACCGCTACAGAAACCTTTTTGGTTTGTCTCTGCAATTAGCACAAAAGTATTATTATTGTAATTAACTGAATCCCCTAATACCTAATGCAGTGTTCATGGCAGTAAGCAGGTTAATGTGAAAGTTAATTTATGCTAATTCGCACAAGATCAGTGATGCCCAAACCAATCTGGCTGCAGTGACATTATACGGAATAACAGTATTTTCCTGTTGACTTACAAGGCACTGAAACTTTGACAATGTCACATAAATTCATCTTAGCTTTCATTTGTGATAAAAGTGTTGTGATTTTTCTCCGTCTTCTTTGGAAAAATTTATTGTGAAACTCACTCCCAGGTGAATAACAATGTACCACCTCTAGACAAAGAAATTAACGGGCTAAAAGTTTGGAGGAACTTCTTTAGCCTGTTCAAGGTTGGTCAGGAAAGAAGAAAATAAAATACTTTCATGTACAAAACATTAAATGCAAGAGACTAGGAACATTCAGAAGGACTTACATTCTCTCCTTCTATGTCGTAGGCAAGATGGGAAAATAAAAAACAACTAACTGGAGGACTGAGAGAGAACATGGTTGAAATGAAGCCAAATCAGGGAGTGGCTCAGTGTTAAGAGGCAGGAAGAGAGAAGACAAGTGGTTTCTGTGCCTGTTCTTTCCCGTTCTTCCACTAAAAAATGTCTTGCAGTGGACAGACAATTTCTGCTCCCTGTTAAAATCAGGCTGAAGAAACAATGACATTACCTGCCACTGCAATAAGGCAAATTAAGCTTCTCAGCTTGAAATAAGCTGTCTTGTAGCCGTGACTATTCTTGTACTGTCTGGACACTAGGAATGACTAATTAAGGTGGTGTTTTTTCCTTCTCTCTGCAGTCTGTGTTAAAATAAACTTTTGCAACTTGCCTAGCTTGCCTTCCTTCAAAGGACTGTAGACCCATATGAATATCTGTTACCATCACTTATTAAGTTTAAAGCTGCACTCTTGTGTCATCCTCCTGCAGAGACATGCTACCAAAACGATGTGAAGGCAATAGAGTTGAATCTAGTCCCATTCCTGGATCCCTTCTTTTTCAAAGCCATCCCACCCTGTAGCTTGAGATGAGCAGAGACAGGGGATTCATAAAGGCTGATTTTAGCCTGATGGAGTTAATCTTTTAGGGACCTTAAAGGAAAGCTCACCCACAGCTCAACTCAGGGCCACCACCCTCTAGAAGACCTCTCTCCACTGAGTACTGGAGCCTGGTGGACGATCCTTCCTTACCCTTGCTAATAACAGCAAGATTTTGTCCATGTGAGCCCTTTCTGTCCCATCCTCTAGATAATAAACCAAAGCCCAGATCTCTTGACCCTTCCTGTTACAAACTGAGAAAATAACTTCACAAAAGAATGCATTTTATAATTAAATCTAGGCTATATGTCTCCACACCCACTGCTCCAGTTCTCACCTGGGGGTACACTGTTGATGGGACTAGCATTAAAGATTAGCCCTGGTTTTAATAAGCATAACAGAGGGGTCAGTGAGCTGTGGCAAGGGCCTGGCTACAAGTGGGTAGAGATCTCAGCAGCCCCTGAAAGGGAGCAAAGAAAGTCACAAAGCTTCAGTCTTCCCAGCTCCTCCATCCCCTTGGCTGCTCCCTGGGCCCATCCATAAGCCCATCCAGAGGCTCGGCAAGAGCCAGGTATCCTCTCTGCACCTCCCACAGCCCTCAGTGCACTGTGGGCTGCGGAGTAACAACTCTTTCTTTCTCCACTTGGAAACTGCCCAGTGTATGTCAATGTGCACTCTGCTTTGTTTGCCCATCTGGAGTGGTTTATATCTTTCTTTTTTTCCTCCTTTCATTTTTCTGCTTCACTTCTCCACTATCCCCCTTAAATTACCTGTAAAAGAGTTTTTAAAGAATACAGAAGCCTGGTTTCTTTTCATTTTCTTCAGCGTGACTTCTCTATTGTCCATTTGTTGTACCCATTCCAGATCTGGCAGAGTTTTTTTGAAGACCAGATACATTTGTTTTTCTTCTATATATTACTTTCTTTTTTTCCTGTTTCCCTAACTTGGGCCAGGTTTTAAGCTTGTTGGGTCCAATTTGTCTCCATTCTTACATCAGATATCCATCTGAAGAGTGGCCCGTGATGATTTCAGGTGTGATTTGCTACTTTAACCTTCCTTTTCATGAGGTCATTTATTTGCAAGACAATCAAGTTGAGAGAGGCTGAGTTGGGAGTGGAAGCAATAAAGTGAATAAAGGACAGTGAAACAAACTCTCTTTTCTATAAAACGTAATGTGAAGCTCTCTGGAAGCTAGACAGGTGACGTTGGTTTAGATACTTTAATTTTCACTACTATTAAATATATGTTATAAATATGTGAAATTGTATTTTTGTATTTTCACATATTGTAAATATGTGAAATTAAAGTACATTAGATAAAGCTTTGTTATTTTAATAAAGGTAAACAGAAAGCTGAGAATATCCAAGCTTAGAAGACACATAAGAGGAGGTCCTAACGACACTACAAACACAGTTCTAAAATCTTTTATAGTCAAGCTTTCAACGGTGTATGATAGTTCAGTTCATTACAAAAAAAAAAATATGTGTCTTTGAAATTATGAGCCTAGTTTGACTTTCATGTGTTATTAGCTCTCAGTGGAACTGAAGCATTTAAATTGATTGTAATGAGACATTAGCAGACACTATTACTGCAGCAAACCATTCCTGTTTTGAGATGACTGGCTCAGGAGGCCTCTAAAAGCATCCCAACAGGCAGAGAGTATCGTGCTCTGACAAAGGGAAACAAAAATCAGCTTTGCAGAGGTCTGCCACGCAGCTGGTGTTGCTGTGCAGAGCGTGCCAAGCTGCTGCTCTGAAGGGCACCAGGAAAGGAGGGCAGCACCCTTCAAAGGGTACAAAGGGATGCCAAGGGGATTGCTGGTTACGTGCACATATGTTTTAAAATATATGCAAATCAATTTCTGACAGATATTTAAAAAAGGGAATTAAATCTATAATAAAACAACCCAAAACAACAAACAAACCCCATGTAAGCAGACTTCTCACAGAAATGATAATCATTACTCACATATGTCTCTGACACCAGGATGTTGAAGGTGAATCTATTCTGAGAGTTATAAGACTTCTTATCTTGTGACTTCTACCTCAGCTCCTTCATTCAAAAGCTTTTCTTACCCTTGTCAACCTTTTCTAGTTTCTGCTACAGTTAAAATGCAATTCAATGAATGTCCAATGTCAGTATTTTTCTTTTCTCCCCTCACCTTTCTCAATTTCTTTACTATCTAATTATGCCAAAATCCTGGAATAGTCTCTCACAATAACCCTGATTGCATAAAGCTTTTAAGAATTTCATAGTTATAAGACTGTTTTGATGCTTGTGTGTGTATATACACATCTTTTTGTTTATTCATTTATAGTGATTATGTAACCTAAATTTCTAAGGCAAGTACACTGAAAAAAAAAAGATTATGAAATACTTTGAAGAGAAACCATTGCCAATGTGACAGCTGCTGAGAATCACTATGACTTTCATATTCCTTTTTCCCCCAGAGGTTACTATTCTTGCTGGCTGAGGAAACAGCTGTAGCATGCTCATGAAGGGCAGAAAAGGACTGAAGAAGGCAGAATTGCCCTCTGGCAGTTTGATGTCTTGCTGGAAAGCTTGTCAACCTTATTTACATTTTAATTTGGATGCCAGCCTCTACAAGACTTTATATTCAGATTCTGCTTTAAAGTATCTCCTTCACTATAATCACAATGACCTTTACATGTCTTCCCCCTTCACCTCCCAGGGCTTTAGCCCTGGCTTGCTGAGCTATCCAGAGAACTAGCAGCAAGAAATGTCAGGCTGAGCATGACATTTATCCAGACAGTTGGCTTCTTGTAAGGTAGCCTTTTCTTAATGTTTAGTTTGTTGGGTTTGGGTTTTGTTTGTTTGTTTGTTTTTTCTTTTTTTCTCTTTCCCTTTTTTTTTTTTTTTTAATGCTTTTATTATTATTATTTCTTATAGGAGATTAAAGATTGCTGTGGTTAGCAGTCACATCCTGCCAAAGGAGAGCACTAAGGGAAAAACCCTTTTCTATAAGACAGGAGCAAAACTGGCGGTGTGCATTACCTGACAGTGGGTACCCCTGAGAGATAAGAAGGCAGGAGGAATGAAAGTAGGCAGTGACTGATTTCTATTGACATTATTTTTACCAACAGATTTAGAACAAAACTTGACAGGATTATACCCACCAGCTAGTTAAAAGGAGCACTGCCGTAAACGTGCCCTGCCCCAAATAAAGTACAGCACAGGCACAGAAGTACAACACAGGCATTAGCCCCTGGTCTGCCAAGATGCTACAGAAATGAACGATTTTTTTTACACCTAAAATAATGACAGTTGAAAACGTACACAGATTATTCAAGGTTTTATGAGAATTACCTCTGTTGTACTTTTTAGTCATTACAGAGAAGGCTATAGTGAATATACTTTGATCAAGTAATGCTTTCAAAACCTCTGAAGTATCCTAGGCGTACAGAGTGGTATTTTTATTGTTACTGGCTACTCTCAATTTTCTAATGAATTCACCACTTTAGGATTTCCAAATACAGAAGGATTCTCTTCTCAAAGTTACAGAGTACCTCTGGGGATACAGATATCATAAACAATTTCTAACTCCATAACTTCTGCACTTCTTATTAATTTTGATAAATAGAAGAAAATCTTTGTACTCTACAACTATGAACAGCCATTGTAAGAATGAAGCCAAGGTGGCTGTATTGTTTAAAGTTATATGAAATGACGTATTTGGAGGGAAAAAGGATTTTTTTCATAGGTCAGACTGCAGGGACAGTAATACCTGAGTTACAGCCACATATTTGCTTTACTGGACCATCTCAGAGTTTTATTAATACATTTCATAGTATTATAGGGAACCTGCTTTTCCTTTTCTCTTGAATATCCACTTTAATGAATCATCATAGAATCCCACATTAAATAAATATCATCCAGCCTGAGTCAGTGTTTGCCAGTCTTTCCAAACAAATAACTGGGACCATCATCAGGGTAACATCTGAACTTTTACATTTCAAGATTTATTTCGAGTGTTTAGATAGCAGTGGGATAGCCTTATCAACACAGTGGGTAGAGAAGATTAATGCATTACATATCTGCATGGACATAGCAACATTTCTTCACTTTACGGCACAAGAAAGTCTTGGTTTGGCTTCAGGTTTGAGGAGATGCAGAATTCAGAGGAATTATCTTGCATCTTGGTTCTCCTCAAAGCTGTAGATGCAAAGTGACTATATTGGCACCAGTCCTTTCTGTTCCATAGAGAAAGAAACTAGTTTTCATTTGGTTTTGACTGTTTTGAGTGTTTGACGGTTCTGTTTACCACAGGTCAGGCACCCTTATCATAGGGATCTGTCATTGCAAGCACAAGGGTATATGGATCTGAAATGCCAAAATTTCTGGGGGATGACACCATGACGTCAGTGCTGGAGGTTTCTGTCAACCTCTCTTATGCTTGATCTACAAGATGTACTACTCTGAGTGTGCTGACCTAAAAGCAGAATCTGGCCTGGCTACATGATGGCTGAGCTGAGGACCTGGGAAAGAAATGGATGCATGAGACACTGTGAATATGTCCCTATTTTAAGCTTTGTCTTTCTTCATCACAATTTCACTACAAAGTTTCAAACACATCAACATGGACAATGACAGAAGAAATAAAAGATTTTGGAATAGCTGTGACATGCTGCCTACAGCTGAAAAGAAACTAGTCTTCTGAAGAGATCCAGGATCAAAGGACTTGGGAAATGTCAGTTGGATGGTACTTCTATCTCATTACAAAGCTCGATGCAGCAAATATGGGAGAACAAGCTCTGCAACAGATCAGAGCCAATTATCAAAGTAATCCCATTTGGCCATAAAAATATCTAGTCATTTAATACTGCTAAGCCTTGTTTGTAATCACAGAGCTTAATGAGAACAACTTACACGGAAAGGAAAGGGAAATCTCTGGAGTAGAAAGGCTGCTAAGGAGGACGTTAACAAATGCAAGTAAATTTGAGGTTTTAACTTCTTTAATATAGGCCATACTCTATTCACAGAGGAGTCTTTTTTTTTAATCAGACAACCCAATGCCAAAGCTGGATTCAAGATTATGAAAGTACACTTCTGTTTTCACACTCTGTTCCATGTAGGCAAGTCTTTCAATTAAGGAAAGGTTTCTTTTGTTTGAATGAGATTCTGTTTAATTTCTGACAGGCAAATTTCAGAAATAATTACCATATACAGAAAGATGAATAGCTGACAAGTCCATAATTCTCATTACCTACCAGAATTTCAAAGTGAACTTAAAATTCTAAGCAAGCATAATGGACAAAAGTATTGTCATTTAATTCAAGTCCTCCTTGCCAAGTTTAAGGCGTACTGAATGTCACACCCCAAACACTAGGGAATTGTTTGGTCAGCAGTGGACAGTAGTGATATGTGTTCAAGGTTTTAGACAGTTTCCATTGTAAATTCCTGATTGAAGGATGCAAAAAAGAAGGTTGTCAGTGGTTCCGTGATATGACAAGAGGCAGTGGATACAAACTGATACACAGAAAATTCCATGTCAACGTTAGAAAAAAACTTCTTTATTCTAAGGATGATCAGATACAGGAAGAGGTTGCCTAGACACTTGTGGAGTCTCCATCTCTATCTCTAGACATATTCAAAACCTGACTGTACATGACCTGAGGGACCTGGTCTTGCTGTCCCTGCTAAAGCAGGGGGTATTGGACTAGATGATCTAGCTGACTTGCAGCCTTGACTATTCTGTGATTTTATGAAAATGGGTCCAATTGTCTGTGGTTATATACAAATGTAACATACAAGTAAAGCTATTTCTCCTCTTCTGCTTAGAAGTAGAGAGTTAGTAAATCTCACTGTCAAGATATGTTGCTCGGTTTACACTTTCAGTCCTGTAGAATGCAAAGATCATTAGAATAAATAAAATACTACACTTAGCTGTACTAATGTCCCCTAGCTCCCATTATCCTCCCCGGTGACAGTACTGTTGAACACCTGGGTACAGTAATATAAAGGTTTAATTTCTGACTGTAGTTGATATCAAATGCCCTGATATTGGCAGTGCCCACGATGGCTGCAGGTCTGTCAGCATTTTCAAAGCTTTATAACATCCATAAAACTCATGGAGTATAGAAATGAGTCAACCAGTACTTATAATTGCTGGCATTTAGCACCAGGGATGATGACTAAGAACCTATATTTGAAATACCTGGAGTTGGTGGAGTCCAAGTACAAAGTCTAGGGAAGATCAACTAAGACTACATTTTTGTGAATTAAATACACTGAACTGTGTGTAGCTTATTGGTTGTAGAACTTTTAGGTGAGCACTTAAAACTACATTTATTCTGCACATGCACGACAAGCATATTCAGTTATCTTGCAAAATGAGCACTTTTTGACTTGGTTTACTATGAATGCAGAATATTGCCATGTTTGGCATTCAGCTTCCTGCCCTTTCATCAGCAGAGGTGGTTCCATTTCACATTTTCAGAAATAATGTTTAGGAAATTCCTTGGGGCATCATTTTCAGTGGCACATGTCATGTGTCATATGTTCAAATACGGTTTGACATCATTGCAAATGGTCTTTCCTTTCTGCATTAACCAACCCTACCAAAAATTAAGTTGAAACAAAAGTTTAGGGATTTAGTGTCATAATGTCTCATATATTTCTCTGACAGAGGAGCTTGACTAAACAAAGGTTGTCCCAAGATTATACACTAAATTTATTTTTATATGACAGCTTACGCTATGTATCTATATGACAGTTCATGTAATTATCTGAAGGAGGGCTGATATTCCAAACCACATGCTAACATAATTTACAATTACATTGCCTTTTATCCAAAAGAATCCTGATATGTTTCACAAACTTAATGCACTACAAACACTATATGTCAATGGTATACACCTCAAGGGTGTCTCAATTACAGAAGTGCTGCAAGTAAATCACAGAAAGGAATAGTCGATAAATGAAATGGTGCTTGATCTGCAGGTTGAGTAGATTAATTTAACTAGAACTTTATCCGAAAGACCTACAGATTATTTCAGTCACACTGAGCAAGAGACACATCCACAGGAAGATGAAAGGCTGAGTTAACCAGAGCTTAAGACAGACATTGACCACGTTTGTGTCCTCAGGCTGGTCTATCTGCATATTTTTAGATGTATGTAAATGGTGTAAATAAGATCAAAATCAGGCTCTGTATGTTTCCAAATCAGTGCTGAGGCCTCTACAATTTCCATTACTGAGTGACTAATATTTGAATTCAAGTTATTTATATGCGTGTTAAACTCAAAGAGTTTAGAGGGTTTTTTTGTTTGTTTTTTGTTTGTTTGTTTTTGTTTTGTTTTGTTTTTTCTTTTTCTTTTTTTTTTCTTTTTCTTTTTTCTGGGAAAAACATTAAATTAAATAATGTTTTTCACTTTAAAATCAACTTTTTAATTTAAATACCATTTGCAGATATACAAACATTAGGCCTTCCGGCCCCTCTTTAGTCCCAACAATTTTAGACAATTGACGGTTTTCAGCAGTATTTGGCTATATTTTATGATTTTGTTTTTCTCTTTCACAAGTATTTCTTTTTAGGAATAAGGAAAAGAAAGTTTATAACAGTTTATACATATAGGCCTGAAAAAAAATGGACATATTTCTGGTATTTTGAACCTCACCTTGATATTGAATATCACATATATTTTGTATTGTATGCATATTTTTTATTGCATGTATGTGTATTGTATTGTATGTATGTGCCTTCATTGTATACTTTTAAAATAACTCCTAACTATACTAAAATTCAGCATAGTCTGGGATCTCAAGTATAGTAACCTAACACTGGGGAAAGATATACTGAGTAAAAGAAAGACAGAAGATAAAAATGATATTATTGTATAGAGTAAAAAGAAAACATGCCAGGTAAGTGATTAGTTTTCAGTAAAACAAGTCTTAATCATTTTTTCTCCATGTTTCAAATCTTAAAAATACCTCCCATGATAAATACAAATCTTTGACTCTTGATCAAACATTTTTGTAAGAATTAGTTGGCAGGCCTGCAGACAACATCTACAGCCTAAGCTTCTTTCCTTGCCTAATAAGCAAGCATACCAAAAATAAACTGAAATGGAAAATTTCATGGTTTCAGTCTTGATGAGTTGAGGTGCTTCTTTGGCCAGTCACTGATTCACACTCTATATTAAATATCTCAGACAACTGAGTTAAAATGTTGGATTTTAAGTCTCAGGAATAGTGTAGGGTAAAAATGGGACTACTTTATGAATGACAGATAAACCCGAACTAAAATTTACACATGCACTTCACAGTAATTCCACTAGAAAAATGCATAAAAATATGCAGCCCTTCTTACTTTCTGTCCTCCAGCACTTCTACCATTCAACATCTATGCACTGAAATTAATTTATTAAAAACAAAGTAGAATTTATTCACATCTCTGAAAAGACCAGAGAAAAATGTTATCATTTCAGTGGTCAGATGCAAGTAGCAAGACAAAAGAATAAAAATAAAGGAAGATATTTGTGTACAAAATATTTGCACCATATGAACTTACAAAGGCCAATATGTAATTACTGTCCCCAAAATATCTGAGTTTGCTCTGCAAAGCTTCTTTCAGAAACCTTGTAAAACTAGATTAGCCTACAATTATCATTCAAAGATGAAAAAATTTGAACTGGAATAGAAGAAATCAAACATAAAGAGGAAACATTTAAATTAGATTCAGTATTGCAGAACAATTTCTTTAATTCAAGCAAGAACATCTTAGAAGAACTACAGAAAATTCTAGGATTTTTGTATGTATGAGTGCTGATTTTTCCCTTCTCTGAAACTTGCTTCTGTGTTGGATGAGTATATTTCACTCTTGTTGTCATCCCTCAATGAGGAGAAATACAGACAATTGCTGTTAACAGCTGAGTTCCACCTAATGCCACATACAATAATTTTACTTTGCATTTCTGAAATACAGCCCAACCCAAAGCCAGAAGCGGCAGCCAGTGTACACTGTCATTTCTCTATGATATGCGTCAGAAACACCCACCCAAGAAGGGCATCCAATAATCCACAGGACATTAAACAGATAATATGCCCAGTCCCAGTTTTCCATCTGTGATAGTAGATTCCATTTTCAAGGAATATTTTGGTAGTGGGAGACACAGGTCTACAAACTGAGACTAACAGTATTGTGAAGAAATGCAGAGAGGCTAAAATATGATTTAGATGAAAAGATACTGAATACTAAGGGTGATGGTAATTATGTTTATACCTTCTTGAAACAGCTATAAGTATGCTTTTTGAAAGAAAGTAAAGACTTTTTTTGTGAGTAATACTTCCACTACTTTTCTTATACACTGATAGGTAGAAACATTTGCTCCTTAGTATCACTAGCTGCTCTGAATGTAAAATATAGAAATAAATAGATATAAAAGTTAAAAAAACCCACAACAAAGTGAACTGATTAGTCTGCCTGGCTAGGTCAGTCATTCACTTTTAGCATGTGGCTGCACACAAAACAGTACAATCAGTTCTTTATTATTTCATAATGTTAAAGGTTACTACCACAACACAAAAAAGGGCTAACAGCGGGTTCTTAAATTAGCATTTGCTTAGCTCAAGTGCCAGTGCACTAACATTTTTCTTTAAAACCTAGCACAAATCATATTGTAAGTTATGCTTACAGAGTGGTGTGTTTCTGTAGTCTTCCAAACAAGAAACATTTCATCAGGAGTATGGTAATGAATTAGAAGGGACGTACCATACCCCAGTCTGTCACTTTGCAGGTTCTTCAAAAACAACACACTAACTAGTGTGATGTAAAGATGACATTAACTCTCAGGATTTAAAAACTGTTGTCAATTCAGATTACACTCGCACCTGGCTAAAAGAAGGAGAGATTTCTGCTAATGCTAAGAAAATATTCTGGGAATGAGGACTTCATCTGCAGTTTCATCAGTCTGACTTTTGAGTGAGTACATCAGTAATTCGCAAGTAGAATTATGGTGATGCCATAAGCATTTCCCTGTAGTACAAAATAAAAACTGTGTATTAGTATTAAGCTCTAGGCTACCAACTAATAATATGAAGTTTGCACAGGACAGAAGATAGTGCACAACTGTTGTTCAGACAGTGAATGAATCTGCCGTAGATGAGCATAACTCCTGTTTGCAAACTGGCAAATGGAATGACAAACATTCTAAATCTTTGATGATTCCAGGCAAGACAGAAAACTGAGGACCTGGGAGAAACAAGTATTTAGGAGTGATTTCAGTCTGGAATCTGATGGGATTACAGCCACTTTCATGTAGGGCTATATATATATTAGAATCTGATGGGATTACAGCCACTTTCATGTAGGGCTATATAAGAGGGTCTCCATAGAATTTTTTTCTTCTACATGTGGTCATGGAAAAGATGAAAAGTGTTCATCTAGAGCAATGCACAGTGACTTCCAGTGCAGCTTATTCTTGGGACATGTATCTAATACTTGCCTGCAGGATTCACAATTGCAGGACCTTTACTAGAGCTCTTCCTGGATGTGAGCTGAATCCTATATCTCAATTTATGGGCAGTTTCTCCATAGATTGTAACTGTTCTGTGGTGGAGACACAGCCATAGCAACCAGCATACTTCTGACCATGCCTGTCCCCTGAAAACATGGAGAAATTCCACTGAAAGCTGACATGAACAGCTTGTCTCTTGAGAAGGACCCTTGACAGATACTGTTCAGGTTGTTGATCATCTAGACTACGTTAAATGCCATGAGGAAAGCAGAGCATTTATATCACTTTATTTCACTGATATCTGGCTCCTAGTGATTTCTAGTGCTGAATTCTCCAGAACCAGCTCTATTACCCCTGAGTACACCCTCCTCACCTGGGAGGTTTAAAGGACAGACAATTTGCTTGTCATTTTAACCATCTGGCAGCAAGGAATGTGCAGGGGTTATGCATCTTGCCTCTTTTTAATTTTTATTAATTTATTTATTTTCCCACAGCAAAGACTACTAACATTAAAAGCTCTTTTTTTTTACTCCCTATTTTTTAAAAAAATTATTTTTTAAAATTAGTTCAATATATCCAGATACCAAGATCCTGAGAAACACTGAACAAAACAAGTAATTGCATCCACAAAATAATTAACATTTCTGAGATGTATGTTGCTTACAAGTGAATCTTACATTGTTTGATAACTTGAATTATTCTCTCCTGCTTGTACAATCATACAAGATCTAAATAAATATCTTCTGCAGAATTAGGCCTTTGCATGTATTTCACTCCCAACACACACAACAGAAAAACATCAAAGGGCACTCTATGAACATGCCCTTTCTCTGCTCCAGTTGCCAAATTTCTTCTTCTCATGCACTGAGTGTTTAAGAATTTAAAACTGTGTTTTTCTACCTATCTAACTGGACATACAAAAAACCCTACTGTTTTTCATTGACACATCGTCATCCTTTACTATGTTCTGTCTCTTCCCTGCCATAAAGTTATGTTGGCTATTGCCAACATTTAAGATACTACATGTTTAACCTATGTTGCAACCCATTTTTCCAATGAATGACTTCTCCCTGAAAGCACATCACTATGATTACCAGTGTCTGCTAGACTTTGTTTCACACCCATCATCACTACTGGATTCAAACCTGAGAATACTGCAAAATAGCACAAAATATCTCTTTATCAATCTTTTCAATGAAAAGTAAGAAGATGCTCAATATATAGTTAATAGATTTCAATTCTATGCACTAGAGCTTTCTGTACTTGAGATTCAGTGCTATAAATGTACTCCTGCATTTAAAAGTAGTTTTTCTGTGTATGTGCTTGAAAGAGAAAAATAAAAATGTTACTCGCAATTATGTGAGTTTACACACCACTGTTGTGATCTATGGTCACTTTTCACACTGACAAAAACCACGGTCACACAACTACACAGTCACACGTTAGCTACTGCAAACTGAAAAATAACTCTCTAAAGAGTAATGCTAGCTGGGTTATCCAATACCCAGTTACACCAAAAATGTTGACCATCAGCTGCCATGGGACTTCACAGCACACCAGAAGGTCGGTACAGCTGAGGTATTTCAGACCAAAGAAAAAAGAACAAAAAATCAATTCCAAAGCTAGAGACTTCTATCTAAGATTTTTTTTCCTCAGGCATTTATGCATTGTATGAAATATATGAACATATGTGCCATGTATGGTTTCAGCTGGAAATGCAAGGCAAAATCTGAAAAAGATTCCCTGCGGAGAGATTTCTGCTACTTGAGAACACTATGCATCAGTCCTAAAATATTATTTCTATTCAGAAATGAATAGGAAGCCAGCGTACTTCTTGAAGTTGTGGTGTAGTGTATTACCAGCAGGATGTACAACTAACTACACAGATGGCTGTTACCTGGACTAGCCCTGGTAACTAAGGGAATTTAAGGCACAAAGGCACAGTGCTCCATAGACAGCACTGATTGATTACTGTGAGATGGGATGGATCTCAGTAGCAAACTCATATCCAGTTAAAGCAACTGTGTTCTCCAGACCAGAGAGGATTTAAAAAAAAATTCTTAGTCACTCTTGTTTTTTCTTCAGCATTGCTCCTGAACTAAGACCACAAAGGAACAGTAGACACGCACACAGGATAAAAAGTGAGTTTTACTACATCCTCTGGTTATTTTCCTTGGTCTTATCTGGATTGAAATTCATGAAGCTGGTCTCATCTATGCTCAAGCCTCCATACCACTGTCTGGGGACTGAACGGGTTAGTAGCTTAATTTATTGTGTTATAACAAATAGTGAGTCTGGAGCTCTGATGCCCACAAGAGCCATATGCCCATATCATAACTATCTCCTTTTAGGGTTGCTTTTCCTGTCCTAATTTATACTTCCTCAGTTACAGTACATACATTTACATGGTTAATGTTCAGATTGCTGAGATTATACCATAGTGATGCATGCAATATAAATGCCTAGACAGATGGATGCAGTATCACAGATTTCTGAAAGGAGGAGAACTCGCAAAGCCAGAAGCTCACACTTCAAGAAATCTCATTTGCTAGCACAGGGGTCACTGAAAATAGATCTGAATGCTTAAAAAGCAGTGAAATACTTTTAAATAAAGCACTGCTGACAAAGGTATATACTCTTTCCTAGAAATAGGCTCTAGTCTGTTAGGCTGTCAGGAAATGATCTTCTCAAGAAATTATGATTTTTTTAAAATTTATGATTTATAAAGAGTAAATGCAAATCTGTTCTGCAAAGGAAGTCTGTGGCAAAGGCCACTTTGCCAATAGCCTTCCTCTTTAAATAAAAAATGATGCTAAAATGAGACATCTTATTAATTAAACTAGGATCTCTCCTGCAGCTTCAATGCTTCACACCCAACTCACAGAAGATATTATTTCTAAGTGATAAGTCCCAAGTTTAAATCAGCACAGCGTAAACAGTTTGGACCGATACCAGATGAGAGGTCTCTGGAAAAGAGTGTCTCTCTTCAATGATTAATAATGCAGCAATAAGACAACAGGTGCTGTTCTGCCAAGCCCTCGATATTTTTTGATAAAGCAAACTTGCCTCTCCAACCCACAGAGAATAAAAAACCCCCACAACAATAAGAACAGAGACAGGAAAAACAACTACCCCTTTGATAATACTGCTAGTGATAAAAGGAAAAGTGAAATTGTTACTCGTGATCACCTGGCTCTCCTGAAGAGGGATACCGGTATTGTATGGCAGTGCTAATATTTCAGCTTCATAAACCCTGCTTTTCAATTCCTTTCTGGTTAAAACAGCAACAAAACCAAAACCAAAACAAACAAACAACAACAACAAAAAAAAACAAACGAAAAAAAAGCTGCCTTACTGGTCTTTAAAGGTTACTGGCAAGATAATGTCGACAGATATTAAAGGAGCTTGCTTGAAAAGATGTAGAGGTCATAATAAAGCAAGTGATAATTAGAGTGAAGAATCTAAACCTGACAAAATTTAAAAAGTAATGCATATGTTATAGGAAATGTACCTTTCCCTGTCTAGCTGTGCTATATTATGTTTCCCACAGTTTGTTTCAAAGTCTCCCTTTGCCTTTCATCTTACACATATTTCAGCACTGTTGTTATGCAAGATGGGGAATCATTCATTTTAATGTGATACTAAGCATATTACCACAAAAACAGAGAGAGGCTACCATTTTACTGGTTATCTAATTAAAAAAGCTCTACAATACAAATTCTTTGCAACCCCTCACTGCACACAAAAGATGTAATGCTGCATCTGAAAAGCCACATGTACATAAAAGCACACAATTTTTAAATGCTTCTAATTTAAGCTTTTTCTTCCTCTTGTTACAAAAACCACGGCTACCACTCTCTTTAACTGCTAATAAAAGCAATGTAATGACAGGTAGATTTGCTGGTTTGTAGCTTCTTTGAACCCCCAACACACTCACTAAAGGAAAGTAACTTTAGCTAGAAAAGAGATCCTTGCAGCACTATGGTGAATAATTCATCACTGCATTTTTCTTTTCATCTCATTTTGTGCCAGTAACGTACACAACCGAAAATATTGCAAAATCTAAAAACAACCACAGACAAGGACTTCCAGCAGCAAAATACACATAAAACTAGCAGGCAGGTTTCCCCAGATTATATAATAACAGCTTTAGCTCAACAGAACCCCCATCACTCACCGAGGACTGAATTCACTTGAACAAAAGCAGAGCCCAGTCACCAAACGCAGCTTCGCAGGACTCTTAATGCGAGATGCTCCTGTCTGCTGTTCAGTTCACACTTGCCTTTATAACTAAGCCAACCAACAACATTCAGTTGCTGAACCTGATGAATTATAAAACGGTAGCTCCCAGACTCTCATATTTTACATCACAGGGGGTGGTCATCCAGCATACACACTGCCTGTGTACATATATTCTGCTATAACTCATCCTGATAAACACATCAGTGCTGGCAGCAGTGACAGTAATTGGTGTTCAGGATGTACAAGCACAAACCAATAGAGCACACTCCCACCTTCTGCTCTGTGCCACATCTCTACCTGTCAATCACTGCACCTTGTTAAGGTGGAATGATCAACTGCACTTCAGGGGAGAAGCAAAACTCGGAGAAGGAACCATCTACCGATTTGAATTCTTCATTTAAACACATCTTAATACAGTAGTAGATGTAACTTCAATCTCCCCTAGATACAGTTTTCAAGACTATTATTATTTTAATTTTCATGAAATCTTCCCTTCTTAAAGACATAGTTCTTGTTTAGTGACTAACAAATTATTTGTTACTTCCACTATCATGAATGCAAATTATTCAGGCAAATTTCATGGACATTAGTAAGGATAACCTAAAAGCATTTTTTCAGTCAGAATGACTGTTAAAAGAAATATACTTGTTAGGTGAAATTATGTGTACATTTTAAAAGGCTTTTAAAATGTCCTTGAAGTTGTAAGTAGGTATTTGCAATGCTCATCACTTCTTTAATACTTTCTTTCCATATGCTGCTATTGTTTTTAAAGTATAGATACAAAATATCAGAGTAAACCAGCTAAAACTTAGACCCATTAATACAATCAATTAAACTAAACATTTTCAATGGGGATTAATTACAGCAATAACAATCACAATTGCTGCACATGCCACAAATTAACACTCACAATTAGCCCCTAACAAGCAAAACTGGTTATGGTAATGGTAATACAAAGCCAGGGATCAGTCACCGGGAAGGGTTTTGTATGGCAAGTCTTTTCTGATGGAAGTTGCTCTTTCAGAGCTGAGCTCCAGGAATTTTGTATGTGTTTTACACCAACTCGAGGCTCTTTGTCTGAGTGCAGTGTTAATGAACACCTTATTCAGAATAGTTTTCTATTTCTACATCACTGGTGATGACCCTTAGAGGGCTCCATTTGGACCCTGAACTTCATCCAACTCCTTTCATTCCCCATGCCTGTAAAACTCTCAACATTTGGTACCATGAAGAAAGGTTGTGCTTGGGAAGGTGTGCACAATGGAGTGAGTGGTTGTGCATTGCCCGGATGCTTTTCCATGAACAACTGGGCTGAGGAATGCAAATGAAGCCTGCGCCGGCAGCCCCAGGCAGAAACCCAACCCTTCTCACCATCTGGACTGACTGATGTGCGTCACAATGTGGGAACAGGGTGTTGCATTTCATGCATAGCAAAAGCAAGTCCTATATATATCCCTTTTCTATCCTTTTCAGCTGTTTGTTCCCCCCATTCCTCATTTATCTGTGTTCAGCACCTTCACTATCTGAGAAAAAAATCACTAAAGGCCGGAGGCATGAGGGGTGTTTCTGCATGTGCTACTGGCTTTTACTATAGTGGCTCCTGTGACAGAAAAGCTGTGTATAGTTGGGTGGCAGAATAAAGGGGAAACATATAAGGACTTAATCAGAGTAATGGTTTTAATGTCTCTTTCTCAGGGGAAAGAGCAGCAGAGATCCAATAATTGGATACTCCAGTGATGCTGATTAGGAATAATGCAATATGGGCAGAAAATACTCCAAATGACAGACCCTGGGTCACTGAGAAGCAGAAAAAAAGTTCTGTGCCACTGGATTTGGCTCTTAAGAGTCAAATTCTATTCTCATGGGTTTACACGTTCCATGTGCAAATCATGGAGGTTCTCTGAAATGGCTCAAGCACAACAGTTTGTTATCTTGTGAACTAATTAGGGTTTCTGACCTATTTTTCATAAAAAACAGTTTCAAACCATATAAGCCAGAATGCCCTAAATGTAATCTATTTTCCTTTTTCTTTTGCTTTAGCCATTCACATTTGAAGAGGCTTCCCAAGAATTTATGTAATCATGACATTGTCTTATAGTAATTTGATGCAGTGTGATTAAGACACAAGCCATGTTTGGTTCAGTCTCCTTGACCGACTGACATAACATTCACCTTAAAATTCATCTTACATTAACAGATGTACAGGTTTGGGGATTTTTTTGGTGTTTTGTGTGTTTGGTTTTGTTGTTATTTTGTTGCTTTTGGTGTTCTGTGTTGAGGGTTTTTTGGTCTTTTGTTGTTTATTTTTTTCTTCCAAGAAAAATTGCTACCCTATTTCATACTTTTAATTTTTTATTACTTATCCTGGCTTTCATGTTACCTTTCCATGCGAAATAATGTCACAGTTGGCACTGCCGTAATATTCATTGGTGTAGTGCTCTGTAAAACTGTTAGCTACTTGGTGAATGGATACGCTCATGGCACAAACCATGTCCTTGGGGCTCTGTTCAATATGTTCTGGTACAGAATGTGAGATTTCACATTCAAACTTACTCACTTCACTGACAGGTGTGTGAAAATCCCATATGGCTGCCAGATTTCGGCATACCTAAATATATATATAGTATGTATTTTTAAGGCATTTGTAACAAACACATTTGGTATTGACTTTGAAGTTCTTTTCTTCAAGCTGCAAACTAGAAATGATCTAAAAATGAAAAAAAAAAAAAAAAAAAGAAAAAAGACAAAAATGTTCCTATTTGCTGCCAAAACATGATTTCTTTCTTCCATAGACACTTGGACTATATTGACTACACATCATAGACATTCTATCTGCTATATAAAGTGAGCACATATATCACTGGGGAGAAATCAGGGCATTCAGCTGGAATAACAAGAGCAGTTACATTTTCTGCTCAAGAAGAAGCTAAGGAAACTTCAAATTAAGAGTAACTACAGGCAGATTTAATACTATCAAGATCACAAATTAGCTAGTACAGTTAACTTGCATTCCAGTGAAGCAAAACTAGTCTCCATGTTCTCCACAGTGTGGACACGGAGTTCCAGGTGAATGTGCACAAGCAGAGATGATTTCCAGGCTATGCCAGGTGGTAGGGGTGATAAGGACATTGGTCAGTAAATCTTACCATGTGGCCTAAGAAGCCATGATGCAAACTGAAGGCTTATTTATTCGCTTTACTGAATTTAGCAATTATGCTTTTCAATTCCTTTAGTAAATTTCTGACAGGTTTATACTGGCTAAAGGAAATGCTCTTTCATCTGATAGCCTATTGATGGCACTGTCAGAAAGTATCTCTAAAGAACAGAGCCCATCAGGATTTAAAAAAGGACTGGGCATTTATCAGACAAATATCTAGAAGAACAGTAATAACAAGAAATCCAGGATTTCCAATGATCAGAAGATCTAAAAAGATTTTGTTTCTTCTGTATGTGTCTCCTTTGAGCTTATACTCAACCAATTGCTTTGCCTCAGTCCGAAAGATTTCTCTACAGCCCAGTTTCTCCTGGGCCCCTTACAAGACAAAGCCCTGAACCTCAAGGGCTGAAGGTCACTAACCAGGTTGTTGACCACCTTCCTCCCACCAAAGATACTAATTTATCTTTTCCTCCTTTATCCAGCTAAGAATTGCCATGAAATCTGTATGAGTTTAGTTAATTCTGAGATCTACCTTTTTTCAAATCAAAATCAGCTAAGCATCTTTGTAAAGACATTTCATAAAGGTAACCACTAGTTACAGGGAATCTCAACACCTATACTCTCTGAAGGGTAGTAGAGTGAGATAAGGTCACTGTTGTACCTTTTGAGTACAGAAATCTACCAACCTTTTAATTTCAGCTGAGACTACTGAGGATTTATGAAATTCACAATCAACTTCACTGTCTGTGGTCTGAATCCGATTCAGAGAATCTGTCCTTTTATAAGTATACATATGTTAAATAGTACCACACGTTGAGTCAGACAAACGATTTCATTGATGAAACCTCCATACATCACGTATTGCAAAATAAACAGCAGTGACAATGTAAATGAATTTAATTGCCACAGCAAGGCAATGGAGAAATTGATTTCCTTTCGATGTATCATACTTGTAATTACATTTAAGAACAATTTTAAAATAGAGTTTCAATTTCTAAGATTAATCCTCATAAGTACAAATGAATAAAACTGTATATTTAGATTAATTAATAATTTGCCTGGCATAGAGCTTCGGAAATGTAAAGTACTGTACAAGTGTTATTACTATAATAATATTTTTCTGAATTACAGTACTTTTCTTCCTCAAGTGACATCTTTTTTGTTGCAAGTGCAGAGTGCAAGCTCAAGCCCTCTTTCTGAATGAGGACTGACTTTGAAAAAAATACAGGGAAAAAAGAGAACTAAAAAGGATATTCAGATAGGTCTGAATGAACAGACACCCAAGAGAGAAATTCTAGTTGATCAAGGGCAATGACAAGAACTTGCTTTGCGAGTTAGGAAGAGTGAACTCTTTTAATGGTGGCTTCATAGTCTCAAGAATATGAATGATCTTACCAGTAACAAGAGCTGTTAAAAGGAAGGAAGACCAGATGGCACTTTCCCTAGAGCCTCTGGATTTGATTTGAAAAACCTTTCATAACACCTCATGAACCTGGAATACTACAGCTGCCCATTTATAAGTTAGTGGATATTTCAGGACCAGTTGGAGACTTTATAGAAATGTTGACTTTCTGTATGGCTTAGAATGTTTCAGCTGGTTAAAAAAAATTAATTAAATACTTGCAGAATATAGTTCAGCATCCAGAACTGTTTTCTTTTTGTTGTCTGAACTTTAATTTTCCCTTCAACCTCATATTTCTCATTGTTTTCTTTCTGCAGTTTCCTTTTAAATAAGTTAAATTTGCCTGAATCTTGATATTCAAATTCAAACAAATCATAAAGGACTTACTAACTCCAAGAGCTGGAAAAGTAGCTCAAGATTCACTTTCTGTTAGATAAAAGGTTAGATTCAGTAGCAAACATGTCAAGAATCTTTTACATGAACAGAAGGCCCCATTCTCAAATCCTTATAAACCTGATGCAGGGAGAAAATGAGTTAAGAGCTTTGTGTGGCAAAGAATGGTGGAGCAACATGAAGATCCTCCTGTGATTTGCAGTTTAACTCTGCATGCACTCTGTGGTGGGAGGAGTAGGTGGTTGATTTGGGGAAGAAGGAATGATACACTTGACTCCTCTGAGGATGGTGATGAAAATCTGTCAGCTTGGCATAGTCCTTCATGTTACCTACAGCAATTACTGACGCATGGAGAAAGTAAAAGGCACGATATGTGCAGTGGAGACAGCAGATCTGCTTTATTGAAGAAGTCCATGGCAATGCTGCGAGGGGCTATCCATGCGAAAGGACATGATATAAGCATGCAGAACAGTCTTCATGAGAAAACTGTGACTTTCAGGCTTGTATTTGTGGTAGATTGCAAAAAATAAGTGACATCATCTCAGGATGCCTTCTGCATCTGCTTGTGACAATGAGCTAGCACAGGAATCTATATGCACACACTTGAAGTTTTCCCCTCCTTCAGTTTTCTTTCAGGAAAGGAAATTTGAAGCCTGAATAACTAACTACAATGCAGATGATACAGCAACGTAGAGATACCCATGCAAGCTCCAAATGAACTAGTTTAGATGACACCATGAGTGAATTTTACCTATGCATATTGATCTCCATGGTTATGCTGTAGCCTAAACATGTAAAGCAGTCTGTGATCCAGACAAGCCAAGAAAGGACAGGAAACGATAGTCAAGCTAGGTCTGTGCCAACCATTATTGCAGAATACTTCTGCAGTATTTTTGCCGTTACTTGCAAATGCACCAAGAAAGTACCTCCCAGCAAGGAAGAATACATGCAATTGCAGGAGCATCAGAGTTAAGTATTGCTTTGAAAAGAAAGAAAACTGCTCTGCTGGGATATGGCAAACCCTCCTTCAGCTCAGCAGGAATCATCTGTAGACTTGAATTGTTCACAGGACTGCTGAAACTGCAGATTTACTACCTTGGCTCTAATGTCAGACCAATTAATTCAGCTCTCACCAGAAATCCTTTTGGTTAGCTAAGGGTGATTGTTCGCCTGGTGAACTTGCTTTGAGGAGATTTTCATGCTTAGTGTTTTCCTGTACTGTCTGGGCACACTGAAGGCATGAATAGCAATGATACTCCATCTACAGGTCAGCAGCAATCATGACCAGGGAAACGTCTGTCATCCCATAACATTGTACCTGGCAACCAACTTCCATAAAGTCTGAGATGATTTGGTCACTTAAGGACAAGCCAGCATTTTGTTAGGATTATGTCTGATGGGACCCAGAAAACAGGACACTGTTAGATGGTCTGTTCTTGAATTACTTATAGTTCACAGATTAATTAGGAGTCGAAAAAAGCTCTAAGACCTTAAATCGAAGAACTGAAGAATCAAAGAAGATGAAATATAATTACTTATTCTCACTACATCATCAGAATCTCTGAGTGAAACCCTACTGAAACAAATCTCACTATGTGCTTGCAACAAGAACCTTTGGTTATTGCTTCTTAAATGATATAGTGGAATGATACAATGGAATTTATCAGGAATTATTGAAGAACAGAAGAGAGGCTGAACATGCTAAAGCTGAGAATGTGCAGTTTTCAGCACTTAAATTTGTAGCTGTCTACTCCTATGTTCTGACCACTTTCTGCTAGACACCTGAACTGGAAACAAATCCTATGGAAAAAGAAAGGTCAAAGGTAATAAAAAAGTTAAGAGCAACAGTAGGGAGGAGGAAGCTGACTGTCTTCTCTTAGTTGTGCTTGCAGCTCCACAGCTTTTTTAGCAAAGAGGCTTGGAAAGGGAAAGCAGGAGCAAATGGCAGTAGCTGAGAACCTGGGACACTCACTACAGGATTTTTGCTACTGTGTGTCCTGGGATAGATGCTGCTTCTGCAGCTCAGTTTCTCAGTTCAGCACTGCTTCAATACAGTTACTGTGAAGATATGCTAAAAAGTAGTGATGTATTTAAATGTTAATGCTGCAGGCTACCTAAGCACCTTCAAAGCAAATAGTTTTGCAGCAGATGGAGAGTCCAAGCAGGGATTTTTCCAGTCTTTAATTCTGGTTTTAACCAGAATTAGGAAAAAAAAAATTGTCCATCCCAATGTTAATATTGCATGGCAGACAGTAATATATGTCAATCTTACGAATATAAGAGGAAATAAGAAAAAGGCACTATTGCTGAGTATGGAGACAGACTAAAGGAACTTTTTCAGCTCCTCAGAGAACACAGTTATTGGCCTTTAAAATGTCATTTGGGGTGGAATAATCAGAAGTGACATACATACCTGAATAAGAACAATAAAAATGAAGTGACCCAGAGATGAATGTGTGGAAAGTGGACAATCCATACTACTTAGTGTTGGTACTAAACAAGGACTTTAATAACTATGTATAAAAATGCAGTAGGATGATGAAAATTGAATAAAACAATATGGCCCTTACAAAGAAACCACTGTCTACAGTCCACTGTGAAAGGAGAGGGAAGTTATGAAGATGACTCCTTGTGGAGATAGTAACAAGTTTCATGTCTTAATAGATGGGATGTGTCCTGGCAATGTGTGACCCTACTGATATCATGGTATTCTGTTAGAAAGTAATAAAAGCTACATCCCAGAAGGTATCATCATTGTATCCGGAAGCTATGAGGGAAAAAAATCCTTCAGCTTTTTACTCATAAATTTAACAGCTTTGTTTCCCTGTAAGCATTCTGTTGGACTGCTGAAACACCTACTCATATCTATTGAAATAACAAGGATTCTTAGGAGGATGAAAAATGCAAATACTCTGTGTGTGTTTACACTACACTATCTATAACCTAATAAAAAGAATAGACTACTAAATAAAGCTTTTCTGAGTATGATTGACCAGTAGAGCTGAGCAAATAATTTGCAGTGCATATATGGTTTCTTCTCTCTCTCTTTTTTTTTTTTGTGTGTGTTTTTTTTTGTTTAGTTTGTTTCTGTTTTGTTTAGTTTAGTTTTGTTTTGTTGCTTTTACTAATTAATGATCACACCGGAATTAGTAGATGCCCTATTCCTACAGATGATTTATTAACATTATGTTGTTAGTATTAACAATATGTGTTTTGAATAATCATATACTATTTCTTCATTTCCTGCCTGGCAAGTTGTAAATATCAGCACTACATTTCTTGGGCAGATACTTTTATGAAATATGTTAATTATAAAAATATTACAAACAAAAAGTTCTTTCACGCATTGGATGGAAATTATGCAAATGATTGCAAAAAGGAGTAAATTATTCAATCATATATGCATGTTTCTTGTAAAGTTTTTGAGGTATGTGTTTGGCTTTTCTCAGAAACCCAAGAAATGTAATATTGACATTAAAATAATAATAAACTTTTTTTTTTTTTCTGTAACATTCTTCCTATACCAATACTATATAGAATTAAGAACCTGCTTGGTTTGCAGATAGTTGATTTTCAAATAAGCATCTGGTTTTAATTGAAAAACTCACTGACTTAAGAAGATACTGAGAAAGTTAAGGAAAATCAATTAAATGTATGAAATCAAGATATGTAAAATTTAAAACACGGTAATATTCATGGAGTCACTTCATGGACTTTCTTTGAATAAAACTACCAGAAATTAAGGCCTCTTTTTTTCTGGAAGAATTAAATCCATTTGGGATTTTGATATGCGTTAATTTAATACAGTGCTCCCTGAAAATAGTCAGTTTACTTTTAACTTCCCTTTTACATATGGTTGACAACATTAGCAGCTTCCTATGGGAAAGAAATATCAACTGGCTCTAGATTGCATGTTGTAGTCAGAAATTTTTTCTAACCTTTCCAGCCGAAACAAAATCTTATTTCTTCCCATGTAGCAGTAACAAAAGAGACACAGACGATGTTTAGTGCATTAAAATTTGGGTGTATATGTTATAAAGAAAAATGACAGAGGGATATGCCATTGAAAAACTCACATTAGTACTTAATATTATACTGAGGAAGAAAAATGCCACCATAGAGTATATAATCACCAATGACAGTATTGACAGCTGAGAAAATATAATTCCAAAAAGCTAATCTTTTTCTTTACTGTTACGATAAGTGAGTGTCCCATATTAATTTAAGCTAATGGTTTGATCTATGTGATATTATGAGTGCTGAAATCTAAAGAATGTCTTAATTTAGTTACTTAGTAAAAATAGGAAGCATTTCTTTACTGAGAGGGTGATCAGACGCTGGAACAGGTTTCCTAGAGAGGAGGTCAATGCACCATCCCTATCAGTGTTTACTACAATGCTTTAACTTTTGGTCAGCTTTGAAGTGGTCAGGCAGTTGGACTAGATGATCCTTGTAGGTTCTGTCCAACTGAAAGAGTTTATTCTAAACAGTTAAGTCACCAACAAAAGAATCATTTGAACAATTAGGATTTTTTTTCTGCAAAGGAAGTACAACCTCAATGACTGCCCCAAGAATTAAATGTTCTAATACACTAATGTATCTGGACCCAAGATATTATGTTGTTGATGGCTCCTAAATCACTCTTCTATGTAATAAGATGCTAATTTATTTGTTCTTTTTTTTTTCCTCTGCAACATGCAAACAGTGCCAGTTGATAACACTCAGCTGCAGCATTGTCAGTGAACAGTTTCTTCTATTACATGACATGTATCCTTTCCTAGAACAATAAATATTTTGTTAATGGCGTAGATGTGACAAATTAAGTCCCATAGTTGATCTTTCATCATTAAGCTATTGAACATTTTGTCATGATTTTACTTGTTTAGCAAAGGAATGCTACTGTAAGAGAGAAAAACAAACAAAAAATCCTCATGACTAACATCTCAGCTGAGTAGCATTTGGGGCTTCAGAACAGGAAGAGGAAGGTTCCTCAACTGTTTTAGACCAGATATCTGTACAAATCCTAACCACCCTGGCAAACACAAACCAACCTCAGTTGCATACATATCAGAAAGGAAAAGAATTAACAGGCAATCTCTCAATATATTTTATGCAAAATTTCTAACCATATCTTTCACTATCATCTCCTTTGCTAGAAGTATTAAAAATGAATTCTTCTCACAGAAAATATGGGTGTTATCTGATTGCTCTGTTGCTCAAAGCAACTCCCAAACCAAGGCCTCCTATCTTCTCATCCTGACAATAACCGTATTTTCAGTTTCTCAGTTCAGAGCAGGAAATATTGTATATCTGTCTTTTAAAAAGTTATTTTCAAATCAAAGTCTCATTTTTTTTCCTAGGAGAACTTTGATTTAAACATTTTCTGGACAACTTTATTAGCAGGCTCTCTATGATAAAAAATATTAAATACTTAACATTCATTTTTCACAGAATGGATAAAACCTGAGTTCTATCCATGCTAATACACCTCATGCAAAATAAGCCAGGTTTGAAGGATAGTGCCTCATTAAGATATGATTACTTACTAGTGTCCTATGAGAAAAAAAACCACTATTGTGTCACCCTTCATATTGTGTCACATATTATCCACATGAAATGTACTTCAAAGGAAAGGTAACTGAAGTCTCTCAAACTAATTTCAGCACAGTACTCAAGCTTTATTTACACAGCTACGGATGTTCATGGTGAACTACACCATGATACGCAGTGTTAAATTATCATTTCTAGTTATCTAGTTGAAATGGAAGTGTATCTTCTAAAAGATCTATTCTGTTTGTCATAGATCTACTTGATTATCATAGAATCAAAAAGTAGTTCAGGTTGGAAGGGGTCTCCAGAGTTCATCTTGTCCAGCCCCATGCTCAAATCATCTTCACTTGCTCAGGGTCTTTTCCAGTTGAGTTCTAAACATACCCAAGGATTGACATAGCACAGCATCTCTGAGCAACTTCTTCCAATATCTGACTTCTGTCATAGTGAAGATTTTGCTCTTAATAACAATTATTATTTGTGTCCATTGCCTCCCACTGTGCATCCCTGAGAATATTGGCTCATCTCTATACCCTCCATTCTGGCAGCTGAAAAGAACAACAAGATCCCCCTTCCTCTGAGCACAAAGCTTCAAAATTTATTTATTTACTTGAAAAAAACCCCAATTTTAAAGACATAAAAAAAGAAGAAATTGTGTTTTTTAAAATATTCTATGTCTATGAAAAATTGTGGAGGGGTAAAATATTTGACAGCCTGTTTGTGAGCATCACTTTCCCCATTAATTTTAACATTCTGCTACATCTTTTTTTTTTTTCATCCTTCTCTTCCCTAGCCCAGTAAAGGAATACTGCAGTTCAGGAGAGGCACCACAAACATTGTTGCTCATTGAAGTGCTCTGCACAGGGAGAAGAGTAAATCACAGCAGTTAAATGGGCTTGTATCTGTCTGTGTGAGCAGCCACAGGGGTATCCATGGAAGGTGTGTGCTAAGTAGCAGCATGGGAACAATTAGAAAATGTGTCTTATCACATAAGAACTGCTTTCAGAGGAGATCAGCACTGGGAAGAAAGGTGGATTTTAGGTCAGAAAGGGCTGTTTAGTTCTTTGGTTTTGTTCAACTTGTTTTATCTTCCCACAGTTCATGAAACTGATTGATAGCAGATATTAAAAATTGTAAAAAAGATATGCATTAATTAACAACTAAAAAGCTATGTAGATGTATGCAAATGGGCACATTGTGAAGCATTCAAACAGTAATAACTAGGCAAATTAGGGCTGACCCTCAAATTCCTGGAAGGCTGTCAGTTCAAGAGCTGCAAAGACTGTATGGTGCCAAGAGGTTGTCTAGCACACAGCAACATCTAGCCACATGGACATCTCAAACTCAGCATTTCTTCCTGGTGCTCTGACATTGTGACTGCAGGGGAAAACTGTACTTAAAAAAAAAAAAGTATACCCCATGTTCACATTCTGTACTTCTTGAAGCTCTAATGATAGAATGATAGCCTTTGGCTTCCAGTCAGATCTGCTCTCACACTCACATGTGCTTGTCAGGATCTGCCAACATTGCCAGGGATGGCTTAAACCCAGTGTCACAAGACCCTGGGCTCACTAGAGCTATAAGGTAGATCTAAAAGAAGATGGGGTTTTTATTAGAGTGTCAAAGTTTTAATTAGAGAGAACTCAAAGGGTGTGTTTAGCAACTCAGATGTTTTGAGGATGATTCTCAGGCCCTGAGGCACCTTGTGGCAGCTCACACCTGTGCCACCAAACTCTTCCAATGTCCCAAAGTTTAGCCTGGCCCCTGGGGCTGGTCTGGAACCAAGGCTGTCTCCCAGATCATGCAGTACTGAGCCACAATGTACCAAAGACCCTGCTAACAATTTAACAGCAAGGATAATCACATTCCAGTTCGGGAATATTGCCAAATATTGTTTACTAGAATATATGCTACCAAGGTAAATCAAAGAGAGATTATGCAGGTTTTATATCAAGTTTTCTTCTGGCCCATCATTGCCCTATGGGAGGAGAAGCTCCACATTTTAAGCCACTGCTGCTTCTAACTCACGGACTTTCTGAGAAGCAGCAGAGATCAGCACTCTTGTTCCCTCCTCCCTGCTCCTCTCTAAAACTCCTGCAGCCTGCACACAAGCTGCAGGATCCCATCTTATTTCTGTGATCCTTTCGCCTGCCAGATCTTGAAGTTTCTCCTAGCTTTTAGCACCTTTTGTTCTGCATCGTGCAGGAGCTCCCTCCATTTCACCCCAGGGGCTCCATATGGCCCAATCTTCCTAAAGGAACTGAAGATAATGGTGAATGACCAAAACCCCAAATAATAACTGTCACATCCAGGACTAATTTTAGGCCTTTTTACATGTCAGAATTAAACCAGAATAAACTCATTCTCTATGATCCTGTTTTCAGAAACCTCTAATATTGGATCTACATTTGTAGATCCTCTAATTGGGATCTACAGGTGACATTTGGTTCTGCAAAATTGTCCTCTCCCTGTACCCAAAACAGGACAGTTATCAATACCTTAGTCCTCCTGCAAATATAAAAAAAAACACTTTAGCACTTCCACAAACATTCGCTTCAAGGACAATAATTGCAACACACACTTTACGCCCACTGACTAAGGAATCAGGCACATGTCAAGCAGGTAGCTATGGGGTGGCCCGAGAAGCCCAAAACAGGACCCACAGAGGTGGCTATTTAATTTCTCCCTTGTTAGTCAGTCTTGATCCAATTCTGTTTTGTTCACAAACTTACAATTTCTCCTGAGTTATGTGCCTTTAATATAGGGCACAATCTCCACACTGAACTCCTCAGCTTGTCAGGCTGAATTTATTACATTATTCCGTATCATTGATCAGCATGTCAAACATCTAGGTGAATATTAAAAGTGTACTTAAAAGATAACAAACTATAATTATTGTTTTCCCTCAAAGCTCTGGTAAAATTTTATCTGCTGCTTAAAAGTAAAAAGCAAAATTTTTGTTAGCCACACATTTGTACTCACAAGCCTCTGAGAAGAATTTGCCACTCAGCCATCCCAAGATGGAGAAAAAGGAGTCTGTTGTCAAGGGTTGCTTGGATCAGCTGAGGAGATAATTTTGCCTCTGTCCTTACATATGGTTTGTTGTGGGTTTTTTTCATATAACTATTCAAGTGAAAACTACAGCAGAACTTGCCCTCAGAGGAAGAAAATAGAAAATCACCAGGCACCTTCACTATATGAAAAAATACTAACAAAAAAGGTACCTTTGATGCCATGGATGCAAGCAACTTTCATTAAGGACTCACTGTTAACACTGAGGCCACAGCCACAGAGTGTCTACCTGCAGTTTTTATGCAGGTGGCTGAAAAGTTGGCTGAGCCTTCAGATCACATCATACCAAGCTCTGCAAATGGATCCTCCAACTCACTGCTCTGCCATTGAAGATCCTAATGATAAGTATAGAAAACTACAAGAAGTTCTGAAAATATCAATGCAATATAGCTGGCAGGACTAAGACCAAGAAAAAGGACTGTTTCAGTCAATCTGAATGAAAAAAGCTCTGACAAATGGTGTAGATCCATCATTAGGTGAAGATAATAAAGTTCTAAATAGTAATGCCGTACACAGGGATCTATTTAATAAATACTACTGTCCAGGTTTTGGAAAGAAATAGGATGATGCTTTTCTTTTTTTTTTTTTAACATGAAAAGGGCAATTTTTTTTTTTTTTTTTTTACATGAAAAGGATGAAATACCTATCTGCAATTAGTAGAGAACTTTTTAAAAGCAAAGTAAAAACCTGAACATTATTGGGGGGGAACAGGAAGATTCTATATAAATAGGCATGATTAATTAACGTCTAAGAGTTCTTGAAGTGACAGATGAGGATACAGCTGGTTTATTGGCTTTCCTCCTTAGTGCACCTTAGATTGCTGAGGAAACTCCATCAGTCTGAAAGAATTGTTTTCCACATAGACAGAAAAGATGGCAGGGTAAGAATAGAGTAGTCAGTAGTCAGCCTAGTATTAGTGCAATTAAAGTAATGACCAAAAAAAAAAAAAAAAAAAGATGGAAATATACCATTCACATGATTTTATTGAAAATATGCCTTCTCAAAAAAAAATCCTTACTCATGAATTTAAAAATATAACCAATTAAAAAAACTCTTTAAGCTTAATAGTGTAGTGTTCTGTGAAGTGTTAGAACACTACAGGCTCTGTGTCATACAGTAGAAGTAAAGCCCATATTAACTTATAAGGAAATAACTTGAGTCTCAAAATCAAATAAAGATATTTTCAGTGGGGTTTCAGGGGAATAAATACAAGAACACACATTTTTTGGCACTTTCTTCAATGTTTTTGAAAGCTACACCTGTTTTGACTTAATTTGGGGATAGAACAAAGGCTAGTAGAAAAGGTAGTAACAGTTAGAGAACATCTCTGGTTCACGATCTGGTTCATTTGTTAAGCTAGTCCCAGCTGAATGAAATCTGTTTGAATATGATAATCTATAATAAACTAATATGATATATATATATAGAAACAAAGAATGAAAGCCATTGTTATGAATGCTTGAAAACAGTGATTGTAATAGGGATTTACAACAAAAAATGTCTGGGCAATTAACATGGGTTAGGTGTGCTTAGACTGAGCAGAAAGAGGAGTAAAATGCAGACAAGAAATGTGTATTTGGGTACTGAGGACACTGGTACTAAAACACTGAAAGAAATTCTGCTGTCCAAAAATGACAGTGAAACACTAGGGCAGAAGCCAAAAAAGCCACAAAGAAAGACAGCTAATGAGCTGGGGAATTTGTTACAAAGGCTTTTAGCTTTCTAAAGACAAAATAGAGAAGGAACATACAGCCACTTTCATGGGACAAAATATTAGATATTTAACTACTTTTATTTAGAAATGCATGAAAAGAAGAGATTAGGAATTGGAAGACAGAAAACTCCACATGGGAAATAATGCACACAATTTAATATATATTAAAATTAATAACCACTGAAATAAATTAGCCCATAAATTGATGAATTTCTAATTTCTCTATGTCATAGAATAAAACCAGGATGAATAAACTTCTCAAAGATAGGTTTCATCTTTGACGTTATCTTCATGGAAAATACAGTTTTGTTCTACCCAATTTTTGTCTTCAGCAGCACAGTACCAGTGCAAAAATTAAGACCACACAAGAAGACAGGCATAGAAGAGTAGGCAATCCAAGACCATATCATGGCCTTGAAGACTATTAACTGAATCCTAGGAAAACTGCAAAATTGCATTCCTTTAAAAACCACTGAAGGATGAGTTTTGACTGCCTTGCTCCTTAGTTTAAAAGAAGCTTTCATTTCATAGTAGTGGAATTTTACTGTATAGCAACATCTTGTACTCTGTTTTCAATACTTTCATAGATTCTCTTTTTTTTCTACTCAGTTTAGAAGCTCGGATAGTCTTGCAGCTCCTCTTCATCCTTTTGCATGTGTCTTCTATGCTAGGGATGCAGGTAATTACATTTATGTGTCTAAATACCTAATCTTGTGGATCCCAGGCCCTGGCAGTTTGTATTACAGCCCCAAAAATTGTGGAGTTAAGTTTCCTTCATGAAAAATTAGAGGAACGGGGAAGAAATTAAAAAGTTAACTAATACTGCAAATTCAGCTGTCATATGTTACACTTACTCATAAACAGGAAAATAAAATAAAATAAAAAAAAAGCACTAATAAACTTCTAGGAGGAAAGACGAGATTAAAAAATTAGTACTGATTTATGATTCCAAGAATGCCAACAGTGGTAACTTTCTTGATGTAAACCAGTAAAATACAAACATATTCTTAACACAATTTGTCTGATTTGAAAGGTTTTGTGACCTATTCCTGCTATATTTTTATAACTTTGAAAATATAACTTGAGTTCACCTAATATGGGGTTTATTTAAATGTTGGTGGATTTTTTCATACTGTAACCGTTATAGTATCTCACAAGCAGCATTTTGATTACAAGAGAGACTCCCTCAAAATCAGCTTCAAATATCTTCTATTAAATTAAACTAATCTAAATTGTAGGCAATTTTAAGCAAAAAGGCACAAAATCCCAATGTATATGAGAACTTTCAGAATGCATGAAGTATAAGAAAGCAGCCAGAGTGCTTCCCTCACAGTATTGCCTCCTTGAAGTCACTGGCACTACCATAAGAGTGCTCTGGATGAGCTCTTCATCTTCCCCAAGCACATGCTCTGTTCTGTTTTCTGTGTCATTCCTAGTTCCCTTTGCACCTCTGTACCTTAGCAAATTTAATCCTTAACCCTCTAAAGTACTTTGGGAATGATAATATGAAGATGTATAGCTACTATTATGAACTAATTAATGAGACTTTAAGGAAGAAAAAAGCAGGCAGCAGCAATGTGGTTTATTCTTTGCTACAGTAAAGTTTGCAATAAAAGGAGCAGTCACATGGAATAAAGATGTTCTTTGTTAACCAAGCAATGCACAATCTCTTCTGTCATCTACAATTGGTAATAAGCCATGTCAGAGCTTTACAGGGCTTCAGGATAAAAGTAGGCTGGCTCCTCAAAAATTTAGTTAGTATAGCAGGAGATCTGCCTTCTCATATATAGTATACTTCAAATAATCCTGTTGTAGGCATTCATGCAGTAGAGGCTGTGACATTTGGGTTTGCTCAGCTGTAAAAGGCAAAGAAGGCATCTTGTTGCTGTCTGCAGATACATAATGAGAAGGTCTAGAGAAGATGGTGAGGGACCGTTCTCAGAGGTGCACAGTGAAAGGATGAGAGGCAAACCCCACAAGCTGCAGCAAGAGCAAATTCTGACTAAACCTGGGGGGAAAAAATCACTTTGAGGGTGGTGAAACACTGGAACAAGTTACACAGAGACACTGTGAATTTCCATCCTTGGAGATACTCAGAACTTGACTGAGGAATGCCTTGAAGAGCCTAGTAGAGTTGGCTCCACTTTGAGTAGGGGGGTTGTAACATTATCTCCAGAGGCCCCTTCGACCCTGAACCTTTCTTTGATTCCATACCCTATTGGTCTAATTCTGCTCCTGTTAACATCAGATTATTGAATGTTTTTTTTGAAAACTCCATCCCTTAGTATTAGTAATATATGACCTTAAAAGAAGCAACTTCATCTCACTATTTTTCTTTCTTTGTGCTTCAAAAAAATATTGATATGCACTTTTTCTTTCATTTAAGTCATGATTTTTAGCTAGAGACATAGTTATTTTCACAGTATTTAATTGTGATATCAATTAAAGAGGTCAGCACTGAGCTTTTCAAAAGAGGCCCTCTGCCTCACTGACGTATCTTCATTTCATTTCAGCTTCCTTTTTTAAAACAATCATAAACTCTTCATGTTTTTAACAGATTGATCTCTGTTTTCCTTTTGCTCTTTGACCACAACGTCACTCAGATTAGACCACCTGGGAAGATCTCAGACAGCTCTGAAGAGCTAATATCACATTTACTGCTTTTAAGGAAGGGCATTCCTTCCCTTATTTCTTTCCCTTCGACAGGTCTCATATTAATCTGACAAGTCACTAACACA
Source organism: Megaceryle torquata (assembly GCA_024611175.1). Classification (NCBI taxonomy): domain Eukaryota; kingdom Metazoa; phylum Chordata; class Aves; order Coraciiformes; family Cerylidae; genus Megaceryle; species Megaceryle torquata. The sequence continues at coordinate 5,982 of JANIJG010001685.1, read as the reverse complement.
CCATCTTTTTTTTTTTTTATTATTATTATTTTGCTTTGCTTTTTAGTTTGCTTCAGTTTCTGGTCATTTAGAAAGCTGAACTAGTCAGTGCAGAGGCAGAAGAACTCCAAAGTGCTGCAAGGTTAAAAAGAAGAGAAATAAACTCTCCAGTATTATTGAGCCTGTTACTTTGGCTTGCACTGTTTAACATGACTTCATATTTAGGCTGAGATTTGGTGATGCAATGACTTCTACAATGTCTACAATGAAGACATGTATATCTGGCCGTGTCATTTACATTGCCTTAATAATCAACATACAGAAATTAGTAGATGCTTTGAACAGATCACATGGATCATAGTTGTTCTACAACTGCTTGTTCTTGACAGTAAAGGAAGTCTAGGGTTAAGATCTGGTTGCCTAAGCACTGGAGGCTGGTACCATGTGAGACACCCCAACTACCTAACCTGGCCTCAGCTGCTGTGAGCTCTTCCACCATATCTGCCAGCTGTGCTGGTCTGTCAGACACTGCTGTCCATCACCCACACAGGGTGTCACTCCCCTACTGCAGTGGGAGCTGGATCACTACAGGTACCTACATGGAAGAACTCAAATTTAGGAACCTTAATCTTAAATTGATGCCCACACCTGACATTAATTGTGAGCTGAACCCCATCTTCCATGCAAACAAGGCATTTCCAAGCAAGTGAAATAGACTAAATAATTTTTCTCTCCCCTTTCTCTCCATAAGTTTGGGAATAATAATAAAAAAAAGCCTATTCTCCTATAATTGCAGCTATGCATCTTGGGAGAGTTCCTTTGTTTTGGGAAAAAAAAAAAAGAATTAGGAAAAGGAAAATAATATATATAAAAATATATAAATATATATAAATTATATATAAATAAAAATAAGGAGAAAGAGAAAAA